>JAZGLO010002698.1:455000-505000 GCA_036873155.1 Biomphalaria sudanica
TGTTACTATGTTTCTTTATCGGGCTTTTAAAATAAGAGAAATTCGGAAACTGAACAAATTGAAGACTTTAAGTTGAAGAACTCTGATCTTTTTAAAAAAACAAATTCTGTGTGTTCTAGACATTGACTTGTTTACTTTGTCTCACAACAGGTTGTTATCTAAATCTTTTCATGGAAGCCATTGAGAAGGATAAATTCAAGGCATCATTGTATTACTGGACAAAGCTAAACGTAAGTTTATGAATTGATATGTATATATATCATGGGCGTAGCCAGGATTTTTTTTCGGGGAAGAAATTTGGGGGGGGATTCTCCCCCGCCCCCCCCCCCCCCGCGGAAAAAAATATATTTGTGTGTGTGTGTGTACATAATTAATCTTTATTATATTCTGACCCTTTCGGAAAACATTTATTGTGCCCTAGAATAGGTTCTTCCTGGAATTAGTGGAAAACTTGTAGACTCCCCACCCTTGCTAGCAAAGGGGTCTGGAGGAGCTCGCAGCGCTCCCTCAGCGCGGGGCGAAGCCCCGCCGCCGAGCACTATTTCTGGTATTGAAAGCCAACAATATGCATATTCTGAGGTATCTCCAGTGCATTATTTTGCTATTAAAAAGTTTTATTTCAAAAACCTAATGTGCTATTCTTACTGACTTAGACCCTTGTAATAAGAAATAAAGGAACACTGAAGAGTAACCTAAAACAAGGCTTTATTAAACTAGAACGACACATGAACTGACGAAAGAGACTTGGATAGTAGCACACTAAATCAATGTTGTGAACACATTCTCACGACGTTACACAAACATAAACAAATACTAACTATTTCACCACATTCACCCCGCCTAGAATTAAAATAGCAAGTATAGTAATATAGTAGGCCATAGCATAAATAAAAAAAAGAATGCCAGTGCCTGCAATACAATAGATCAATAAATAGTGTCGAAATATTAGTTTCTCTTGTAAACAATAATGAGGAGTGATACAAAGAAACATAAAAACCAGTATCTGTAGTAGGACGTATAAACAATTACTAGTTTCAGTAGCAAGGGATAAACAATGCCAGTTTATGTAGTCAGTATAAGTCTAGTAATAGAGAAACAACTCTAGACTCTATAGTTCGGTCTGGTTCTTCTCTCTCTTAAGTTGTAACGGGGTTGACTATCATGCTCTACAGTTTGGGAGTCACTAATGAGTTCCTGAGCGTCAAGTGGGGTATGATGGTTCTGTGTATTTTCAAGAGGAAGCGCTCGGAGATCCTCAGAGCCTTCCAGGGGTTCTTTCCTTTCTTGTATCACCGTAGGGGTGTTGACTGGTACTTCCATGTTTTGAGCTTCTGGAGGATATTCATTATCCTCACCCTGAGCGAAGAACGAAGGTTCACTTGTTGTTGTGGATGGGGAGGGGTAGGGAGCCAAGCGTCTTAGAGAGACTGTCTCCTCTTTACCGCTGGGCAACCGTACCACGGCATATTGGGGGTTACACATCAGTAACTCGACTTCTTCCGTGAGAGGATCATACTTTGAAGATCTGTTCTCTCTTCTCAGCAACACTCGACCTGGGCTGGATAGCCAAGTGGGGATAGATATCCCGAAGGAGGATTTCCGGTTGAACCAGAAAACTCTCTCATGTGGAGTTTCGTTTGTTGCCGTAGATAGTAATGATCTAATCGAGTATAGGGCCTGGTTCAAGACAAGTTCCCATCTTGAGATCGGGAGATCGAGGTCTTTCAGTGCTAAAGTAACAGCGTTCCATAGAGTTTTGTTTAGTCGTTCAATTTGCCCGTTGCCTGAAGGATTAAAAGCGGTTGTTCTACTAGTAGCTATTCCCCTCTCGTGCAGAAAGGATTGCACCTCCTTCGACATAAAGGACGTACCTCTGTCGGAATGGACGTATTCTGGCATCCCAACTAAGGAAAACAGCTGATTTAAACACTTTATGACAGTAGATGAGGACATATCAGGACATGGGTAGGCAAATGGGAAGCGTGAGTACTCATCCACCATTGTTAATAAATATTTATTGTGAGTAGCAGATGGGAGTGGCCCCTTAAAATCGATGCTTACTCTCTGAAATGGTTGGGTAGCCTTGATGAGGGTGCCTGAAAACTGTTTAAAGAATCTAGGCTTCAGTTCAGCGCAAGTTTTACATTGGTTTACCACTTTGCGGACGTCCTCGCAGGAAAAAGGTAAGTTCTTAGTCCGAACGAAATGGAGGAGTCTCGTGACCCCTGGGTGGCAGAGGTTGTTGTGTAACAGTTTGAGGTCTTCTCCAGTCATTGCTGACGCAAAGTGGTTTCTTGAAAAGGTATCCGCCGCAGCGTTTTGTTTCCCGGGTCGATATACGACGTCATATTGGAAACAACTAAGCTCTAGTCGCCATCTTTGTATCTTTTCGTTTTTGATCTTGCCCTTGTTTTGCTGGTCAAACATAAAGGACACTGAGCGTTGATCTGTAAACAATGTGAAGGGTCTACTGCTGAGGTAATGTTGCCATTTTCTCAGGGCTTCTACGATAGCGTATGCTTCCTTTTCAACTGCAGAATGTCTGCGTTCACTATTAGTGAGTGTTCTTGAAAAGAAGGCGACAGGACGGCCGTCTTGATTAAGAGTGGCGGCGATCGCGATGTCAGAGGCATCTGTTTCGACTATTAGTGGTCGATTATAATCTATCGTCGACACAACAGCGTTTTCAAGTTCATGCTTTAGCTGTTTTAAAGCTTCCTGTACTTGTTCAGGGAGAGGAAAGGTTTTGTTGTTCACCAATAAATGGATCTTGTTGGAGAAATTTGGGATCCATTGAGAATAATAGGACAGTAGTCCAATAACCCGCTTTTGTGATTTCATGTCTTGTGGTGGAGGTAGATTTCTCAACGCTTGAAATCTTTCGGGGTCTGGTCTTAATTGCCCTTGTGAGATTTCGTAACCTAGGAGGCATACTTTATCAGTCGCAATAGCACTTTTATCATCGTTGAATGTGATACCGTACTTTTTGGCGGCGTTGAGAAATCTTTGTAGATTCTGGTCGTGGCTACTGGAGTCACGTCCGCAGATGGTAACGTTATCCACGTAAGCGAACGTATCCTGTAGCCCTTCCTCCTCAATTATGGTGTTGATCGTCCTTTGAAATGCAGCAACTCCGTTTGTCACTCCAAAAGGAATGCGGCAAAACTGATAAAGCTTTCCGCAAGCCTCGAACGCCGTGTACTGCTTTTCATCATCCCTGATAGGTATCTGGTGATAAGCGCTTTTGAGGTCAAATGTACTGTATATTGAGTATTTAGATATTTCCTGCACCAGTTCATCAACTTTTGGCACGGGGTACGCGTCGAGGTAAGTGAATCGATTGATGGTTTGACTATAGTCGATAACCATTCTCTTTTTGTGCCTTTCATTCGTTGTTACAATTATTTGAGCTCTCCACGGGGACGTGGAAGGTTCAATAATTTTGTGAGATAGAAGTCTCTTGATTTCAGTTTGAATGAATTTGGAGTCAGGCATAGAATATTTTCTAGATTTAGTGGCTATGGGGTGGCAGTTAGGAGCAAGATTAGCGAAGAGGTGAGGGGCTTCAACTCGTGCAGCTTTCAGCGTACAGACCTGAAGAGTGCTTCGTTTTCCCTCAAATGGGATCATCAGTTTTTCGTGCTGGCTGATGAAATCTAGTCCTAAGATTACATCAGATACTAGTCCGTCTAGTAGTGAGAGCTTCACACTTTCGTATTGTTCGTCTTTGTACTTTATTTTGGCGAAAATATGTCCGTGAGTAGTGCGAGAAAGATGTGTAGAGGCCATGTAGATTCTGTTTCTGGACATTTCTAATTTCCATTTGTACCTTTTAGCAATTGAAGAAGATATATAGCTTTCACTGCTCCCCGTATCTACGAGAGCCTTCAATGGTACTCCATTGACCAGTATTGAAATTGTAGATTTAGTAAGGCCGGACGCTGGTGTCGATGCCCAGGAAGATCCAACGGTTGTAGTCCGTGACGTCTCATCATCCGCTTTCACTATGGCTGAGGTTGTAGATTTGAGTGTCTGTCTGGTCGATCTACAGACTTTCTGAAAATGACCCCTCTTGCCGCACAAGTTGCATGTAGCGTCACGGGCTGGACATCTAAAGCGTTGATGTGGGCTGTATCCACAAAAGAAGCATCTTTTACTAGTCGCCGCTTTCACCTCATGTTCTAGTTTTGTTGTTGGAGAAAGGCTCTCCACGTCGGCGCTGGCTCCACATGGAGTTTCAGAGTAGATGTTATACGCCATGGCATGGTTATGGGCATATTCAAGTTGTCTTGCCTCTTCATAGGCACTCTGTAGAGTTAGAGTAGATTTCTCTAAGAGTCGCAGCCTTATGCTGTTTGAAGCCAGTCCAGTAATGAAGGCGTCTCTTACGAAGATATCTCTGTGTTCTTCAGCGGTGACAGCTTTGAAGTCACAGTCTTTGGCCATACTTTTAAGCTTAAGTAGGAAGGAGTCAACGGTTTGTCCGTTCTCTTGTCGACATAGAGTTATCATGTGCCGTGCGAAAATTTCGCTTTTAGGTTTCACGTAGACATTTTGTAGAACTTTGATTGATTCTTCGAACGTTGTACACTCACTTATGTACTGAAATACGCTCGAAGAAACGTAGTTTTCAAGTAGTTTCTTTTTGTCAATCTCGCAATGAGAGACTGAGGAGATGAAATTCTCAAATGTTCTGAGCCAGTGCAGCCACTTCTCGGCAGCCGATGGCGTGCTAGGCTCTATGTCTAGCTCTTTTGGCCTAAATAGACGCTCCATTTGTATTACAATTTTTACTTACAGACTGAGAATAGTGTTGAACGAAAATCCAAATAAGATACACGAGACACATAGATCCATAGAATTGAAAATTTCTAGTTTAATAAATTGTAATAAGAAATAAAGGAACACTGAAGAGTAACCTAAAACAAGACTTTATTAAACTAGAACGACACATGAACTGACGAAAGAGACTTGGATAGTAGCACACTAAATCAATGTTGTGAACACATTCTCACGACGTTACACAAACATAAACAAATACTAACTATTTCACCACAACCCTCTTGCGCGGTTCGGCGCATTTTCCGGCAAGCTGTTTTTACACAAATCTGTCACTGGCAATGTCGGAAGCCTCTTCCCACCTTCTCTGAGGATCTCAATGAAAGTTATCCGCCAAATTGTACTAGGATGTCATTGCAACTCTTATTATGCGTAATTCATTTTGTCGGAGAACATGCCCCGCAAAACCTCATGCGACGCTCTGTCACAGCTTTACTAAGGGTTCGACTCCCAGTTCGGTATTTGATTTCTTTGATTTACATCCGATCTCTATAACTGACTCCTAAAATCTGTCTTAGCCATCTTTGTTAAGCCAAATTTAGTGTTTTTCAATTTCGGCAGATGATTATTCACACTTTATATACCAGCCACTGGTAGAAATGCGTAACCTCTCTTGATTACGCTCTTGGAATTACATGCATGTATTTCGCTTTAGATTTTATATCGAAAAGGGAAGTTTTATCGTCAAAATCATCTGAGGGGTTTTAAACTAAAAAATATCTGGATTTTTTTTTTTTTAAATTCAAAACCCCATTTAGCTACGGTCATAGAATTTGGTGACTGTAGTTTGCTTTAAAATAATATTGAAGAGAGAGGTTTTCAACTCAAAACGCTCTGTAGGGGAATTTTAAACTCAAAACCACCTGAAGCCAACTGAGGAGGGGAATTTAAACTCAAAACCCCTCATTCGCTTAGCTACGCTCAAAGAATTTTAGTGCAATTTACTTTTTTTATATTGAAGAGGTATTTTTTAGCATTAAAACCATCTAAAGGGGGATTTAAACTCAAGACCCCCTATGCCTACGCTCATAGCATTTTCAGTGCGTAAATTGCATTTTTTTTAATATTGAAGAGGCATTTTTCAGCTTCAAACCCCGCTGGCAGGGGGTTTTAAACTCAAAACCCCTTTGGCTGGCTACGCTCATAGATTTTATAGTGTGTAATTTGCTTTTTTTTATATTGAATAGGAACTTTTTAGCTTCAAACCCCAACCCCCCCCCCGGCTACGCCCATGATATATATTCATACATTTATTTATAGTGAATGATAGATAGATAAATAGATTGATAGACAGACAGACAGACAGACAGACAGACAGACAGACAGACAGACAGATAGATAGATAGATAGATAGATAGATAGATAGATAGATAGATAGATTAATAAATAGGGAATCGTGGTCAAGAGGCCAAGTGCGCTTGAACTTGGCTTGGCTACCTAGAAGGGGGCTCGAGGTTCGACACCCGACTCGGGCAGAGTTGTGTTTACTGAGCGCCTAAAGGCAGCACGGAAAACCAACTCCTAGATACCCCCCCCCCCCCCCCCACTGGTCCACAAATGAGATTGGACCCAAAAGCGCTCTGAGCATGCTATAAGCATGAAATTAGCGCTATATAAAAGCTATAATAATAATAATAGCCTAGACAGATAGATAAAGACGATCTACACTTCAAAGAGATCAACAAATCCACTAATTAGTAATAATGACTTGATGAGATATAACTTCAACTCTGTAAACTCTGTTTTTTTAATTGTGTTTTCCTAACGCTGTTTTCTCTCACATATAGTAATATCTTTCTATTAAAACTGTTTATTGTGGATGTTTTTTCCCCCCCAAAAAGAACCTGATCTGCTCAGCCTTGGTTGCACAACAGGTTTTGAAAAAGAAATTGGAGAAACAAATTGTTGACAATGATAAAGATAAAAAAGCCAAATACCAAAAATATTTGAGGTAATATTATTTATCAACTACAAAAGATAAACATAAAAAAATACTATTTTTATTTTCAAAGACAATACCTCCTTTACAAAACTTTTAGAGCGATTGTTTTTCTCTTAAATAGGCTTCTAATGAATGTTAAATTAAAAAACAATGTAACATTTTTTTTTAATTTTGAATACACTTGTTTGATATGTTTACCTAGATGTAGATTACACTTGAAAAGACCTTTATTACGTCATCAAAATTTGAGGTTGCGTACAATTATTCTTTCATTTATTGAACTCTTGAATCAACAATGCCTTACATTCGGAAATTCCAGAAAGCGATAATCCTTTCAAGAACGCGATAGTCCTTTCGAAACCGATGTTGGATCTTGACCTAGAATAAGCCTCTAACCAAATTTAAATTTTTTTGGCTTTTACTTTGAAAAATTCTCACGGGTGTGGCCTAAATGATAGTAATTCCTTCCTACGCGATATACATTTCTAGGAAAATTGTTAAAGCTGTTGTCAAGATCCTTGTCCACTCACACGGGTTCTATCCTACATGAATTTTTGAAAAAAAAAAGTTTAATCTTGTCTTATCTTATAAATTACTTCAAAATGGATTAACATCCAAGATTCCGATCAACGATCAAATTTTATCTTATATAATAAAGACGTTACTTTAAAAAGGTGATGATTACGTTCTATGCTTCATGCGTTCAGTCATGCGTATTAATCAATGACTTAAATTCTGATAAGTCACTGGTTTTTCCTGGCTAACTCAGGCAACCTATTCCATGCTCTAATAGCACTAGGGAAGAAGGAGCACTTCTACAAATTAGTCCTAGCATATGGAATGAGGACTGTGAAAGTGCAATATATAAATACCTAGCACAACTATAAACACCAAGCTAAAATGGATTAATCACTGCCAAAATCGTTATGCCAAAGTAAATCAACGACATTACTTTGACAGGAAGTTATCAAAATTTTAAATTGACAAAACAATCATAAGACTTTTTTAGACAGCAGAGCTGAAGATAATCTAACCTTCCTCAGAGCTGAAGATAATTTAACCTCCCTCAGAGCTGAAGATAATCTAACTTCCCTCAGAGCTAAAGATAATCTAACCTCCCTCAGAGCCGAAGATAATCTAACCTCTCTCAGAGCTAAAGATAATCTAAACTCCCTCAGAGCTGAAGATAATCTATCCTCCCTCAGAGCTGAAGATGATCTAATTACCCTCAGAGCTAAAGATGATCTAACCTCCCTCAGAGCTGAAGATAATCTAACCTCCCTCAAAGCTGAAGATGATCTAACCTCCCTCAGAGCTGAAGATAATCTAACCTCCCTCAGAGCTAAAGATAATCTATCCTCCCTCAGAGCTGAGGATAATCTAATCTCCCTCAGAGCTGAAGATAATCTATCCTCCCTCAGAGCTGAAGATAATCTAACATCCCTCAGAGCTGAAAATATTATAACCTCCATTAGAGCTGAAGATAATCTAATCTTCCTCAGAGTTGAAGATAATCTAACCTCCCTCAGAGCTGAAGATAATCTAACCTCCCTCACAGCTCAAGATAATCTAACCTCATTCAGAGCTGAAGATGATCTAATCTCCCTCAGAGCCGATGATAATCTAACCTCCCTCAGAGCTGAAGATAATCTACATTCTAGCCCAAACCTCCCGCAGAACGATGAGGGGAGGGCAGCGGGCAGGGTTTGAACCCCGGACAATCGAGAGGAACGAACGACAAACCAGCGCGCAAACCGCACGACCAGACAGCCACTATTGTAGCTGAGGTGGACCATTGTAGCCTAACTGAATTTCCATTTGTTTTGGAAAAATAATACTATCTAGTCTTATTTCATATTATTATCTTCTTAGCTTATCTTACAAAATATAAACGTTACTTCAAAAAAGGAGATGATTACATCCTACGCGTCATGCATTCAGTCATGCATGTTAACCAATCAAGTCACTGGTTTTCCTGGCTAGCTCAGGCAACCCCATTCCATGCTCTAGTAGCACTAGGGAAGAAGGAGCATTTGTACAAATTGTTCTAGCATATGGAAAGACGAATGTGCCTTTATTAATTGATTTTAATTATGTAAACTATAGCTTGAGATGAAAATTCTACCATAATTGTATTTGTATCTTGTATGTACCTTAAAAAAAAAAGATAATAATAAGTAAATTACCTTCTATGCGTGTCCGTATCTAGCTACTAGCTATGTTTTTAACCAGATTTGATAGGTTTTTTTTATTTTTCGTTTTTTTTTTTGTTTTTTTGGGGGGTTGTTTTTTTGTTTTTTTTTTGGTTTGGTATATAATAAAAGGCTCTATGCATTTTTTATAGTTAAAATTTATGTCAAGTCGACTTGCTGACCTAAATCTAGTAAACTCTCTTGTTGTAGGGTCAACTTTACATAGCCTAAGATCACCGCTATTATCCATGGAACGTCCTTGCCAAGCTTGATTAAATTGTAGTTTTGATAGCATTAGTGCCTTTGTGGCTAAACAAAATAAATTTGTTTATCAGTTTTGATTGATATGAAAAACATAAGCCTACAAGCATACACCTTTTATAAGATAGTAAAATTTTTCCTTTTTATATTATTATATAGTTGGGATATTACTTATAATAAACAAAACACGTCATGTCGTAAAGTTTCCATATCCATTGGCGGATCTGTCGGGTCCGCCTTTGAGTTTGTGTGATTACACAAACTCCCTTTGTAATCTTGTTAATCTTGTTAGTTGTTTTTAAAGTGGAGCTTGTTTCATTGATAAACTTTGACCTACCGTGCCACTGTTTTATTTCCAGAGCTTATGAAGACATTGCCAACAAAGTTTTGGATTCCTGCTACAAGAAAGATCGGAAGAGCACTTGGTATCTCCTGATCGAAAATATTTCTCTGTGGAACGAGTCCTGCATCACTGTAGCCTTTAAAACAGAAAACAAGCAGTTTTTGAAAGAGCGAGCCTGCGCTGATGTGAACAGCGTCATCTGGTCCTACTATCTTGGCCAACCATTGATTCTATCAAATGTAAGTGTGGCGACTATCATTGTTGGCTTTTATTTCTCACGGCTTTGGCCAAACTTTGGTTCAAGGAGCCCCCCCCCCCCCCCCCCGCTGCGGGGAAGAAGAGGAAACCGTGCCTTATATTGTTTTTGACTGCCCCAGACTTGCTGATCTCCGTCTCGACAGGTCTGGGAAACCAAATATTCACGACCTGCATGGTGACATGTTTGCACTACGCTAAACGGCAGGCTTTCTGTCCAGGGCTTTTGCAAGAGAGGATTTGAGCCTCTCAAGCCCTCACTCCAATGGAGTTTTATGATGATGAGTGCTGCGGGACAAAAAATGGATATGAGCCCATTGCCGGTCCTACCAATTACGGGGCCCACTTCACAGAACTGCATTTAGCTCTACTGCAACGAGTAGTCTCTGTATTTGCAAGGAGTTAGTTGCAAGGTTAGATGTTTAAGTGTTTAGGTGTTCAATTTTTTAAAAAAGTGTTTAGGTGTTCAATTTTTAAAAGTGTTTAAGTGTTCATGTGTTTAAGTGTTCATGTGTTTGAGTGTCCGTGCGTTTAAGTGTTCATGTGTTTAAGTGTTCATGTGTTTAAGTGTTCATGTGTTTAAGTGTTAATGTCTTTGAGTGTTCGTATGTTTAAGTGTTCATATGTTTTAGTGTTCATGTGTTTAAGTGTTCATGTGTTTAAGTGTTCGTGTGTTTACGTGTTCATGTGTTTACGTGTTCATGTGTTTAAGTGTTCATGTCTTTGAGTGTTCATGTCTTTGAGTGTTCATATGTTTAAGTGTTCATATGTTTAAGTGTTCATATGTTTAAGTGTTTGTGTGTTTAAGTGTTCGTGTGTTTAAGTGTTCGTGTGTTTAAGTGTTCATGTGTTTAAGTGTTCATGTGTTTAAGTGTTCATGTGTTTAAGTGTTCATGTGTTTAAGTGTTTAAATATTTTAAAGTCTAGATGTTCGTTGCCTACGTGTTTCGCTGGGTTAGTCGACTTAAGTGTTCATCTTTCAGGAAGATATGCTTCTCCTTCTTCTTTACTGTCAGGTAGAGTTGAGCCTTCGGCTCTTGGAACTCCAGGCCAGTAGAAGTGAACAAGAGCTTCCTTTCGTCGGCCTGAATGAGAACAGTGTACACAGTTCTATCTGACGCAGGGAGAGGCTAATTGCAAAATGAAAACATAATTAAATACTTTTTTAAAAAGCAAAGCTTATATTAAGCGTACTTGTATCAATGAGTTTGGGTCTGCCGTGCAATTAAATTTTTAATGGATCTAGATTAACAATAAAAAAAAAATCCCTTTTAATTTTTTTAATTCATGTTGCTTGAAAATTACATATTCGGTTTGTTTCTAAGTGAAAAAACATTACAAAATGTTTCTCTGAAATCGATTTTCTTGGAAAAATGTCTCGAAGTTTCATTATCGATTGAAGGTTGTCCAGTTTTATTTTCAAGGGAAAAATCAACGCTTAGCGATTCTTTTAAACACAGCGTGATATTACTTAAGGTAATCAAAACAAGGCAATGGGTTATGGCTGACCAGAAGTGGGGGTCTTAAGTGTAGACTGTAGGATGATAGCAGAAACGGAAAGCATGTATGAAGCTTCCTTTTTTTTTTTTTTTTGTCATTTTGATCAGTTGCGACATGGCATCAGAGAAACTCTGCTGTCACCCAAAGGACGCTGTCGAATGGACATGGTAAGTTGTTTTTATTTGCCAGTGTTTTCTTTCGCTTCGAAAGTAGAAGCTTTCATTCTTCGTTGCAACTAAGATTGCCCTGAGCTGTCAGTCGGAGCCATAATGTTTAATTAGATTTTGCAGAAAAATATCCTGCAGGGCAGCAGCTTATTACTTCGGATGACATCGGGCAGTGTATATTACACGGGGACCATCGAGCGATTCAACAAAGTAGGTAACTGTCATCTATGTTGACACTGTGTTTATGTGTATATGTCATGTTATTGCCCTGCAGCTATACCCAATCATGGGAAAAATCAGGAGCTGGCGACCATAAGGCAGTTTGCAGCAATCTGTTTCTGTGACCCACGGTTAACGAGGAGTCATTTGGCCAGCACAACGACTGGGTGGACTCAGAGGCACCCTAAATTAAAAATTCCAGTCTTCGCTGAGATTCGAACCCGGGACCTTCGGTTCGAAAGTCAAGCGCTTTACCACTCAACCACCGCGCCTCCTTCGAGCAGAAACAGAAACAGATTGTTAACTTAATTAATACACTTAATAAGCTTAATAATACACTATATAGAATACGCGATGCGAACACTGGACGCTAGGTACATATGACTCTTTAATGACAGGTTACACATAACACAATATGATCTCTCATACCAAGTGTAATGACTCTACATGCTAATAACATAACATATACACATAAACACAGTGTCAGCATGCCATAAAAATGTGTATGATTACACACGTACCTATCCATAATAGGAATAGAGGTAGATGCACTTTCAATAAGCGTCTTTGTCTTTGGAGAAGGCCTCAGGTTCCAATAAGTGTTTAACCAAAATATAGAATTAATATCAGGACTATCATTAATAGGCTCTGGGTGGATCGTGTGTAAACACGTGACACTGGGTGCTGATGCGGAACCAAATAACAACACTCTTTTCTACAGGGGAGTAGCTAGGAATTTTCCATCGTTCGGGGGCCCGGGCGGGGCTTAACCTCTTTGGGGCCCCTGTATTTGTGTAATATAAAATATAAAATTTCAATAACGTTTTTCTTTGAATCAGACAATGTTATAATTGATAGAGATAAATATAACGCGTAGGACGTAATCATCTTTTTTTTTGAAGTAACGTATGTATCATATAAGATAAGGTAATTAAAGTTTATAAACACAAAAATTCGGTTAATTTAATGGAATCAAATCAACGATGGCATCGTCTATCAGGAAGGAGAGAAAGAGTTAATGCAATAATTAAACATAAGGGGGAAAAAAACTTGCCCTATAGGTATAAGTGTTATCTGTATACTCCACAGATCTCTTACTTATTATTTCTAACGGCCTACAGTGTACTGTTGGTCTCAAAGCTAAACAAGACTACGTTTCATTGGCTGGAGGGTGTGGTCATGGGCTATTTAATCATCTTCTTCGTAAAAGAGTTCGACCAGGTAGGTTTCTGATTCTTATTGTTTCAAATTAATAAAAAATCTCATTGTCAAGAAAAGGTCACCTTCCCCTTCAGCTAGCTCTAAGTTGGATGAAATGTTGGGGCTCCACGCATGATCGGTTTACCGTCATTCTCCTTTCCTTTCTGTCTTGGATAGAAACTCTTTTAATATAATGCACGTCTGTAATCTAGCTGTTGGGTTTTATGAGCGTGTAGTTTCTGAACATTATATTGCATTAACTCTTTCCGTAATTATTTACCACATTCTGCTGGAATCAACGTTGGTATCGTCATTTAGGAGAGAAAGAGTTAATGGACGTGGTCTCTCTTCTCCTTGCGCTTGTTTACTTGTGCTAGTGCGAAAAAACTCAACAGCTTGCACATTAGACATAGCTCACTAAATACACTGAATAAAGGCAGTTGGAAGCATACGACGACCAATTTTATTAAATAAATAAATCTTGGATGCTAATCTAGCCACAAATATCACCATCATAAGATATAATTACTGCTCCATATTCAGCATGAACTTCACTAAATACATATTGCAGCTGAGCACTACATAGACGTCCTTACTCTACAAGGACCAAAATGTTATGAAGGTTTTCCACTTCGTGGTCAGTGACTGACCGTCACTGACCGATAACTTTTCCATGCTAAAGGCACGAGATAATCAAGTGACTACGAAATAACTTCATGTCACAGTGAGTCTCAAACGAGTCTGTGATAACGTCCATGCTTTTTTGTTGTCTTCCCATCGCTTTCTCTGCCACTTCTTCTTTTTCCTGGTACTGTTCCTTGTAGGAAGGCCTTATTTTGAGGTCCTTGTGGTATGGTCATAACGTTTTAGTTTGTTTTTACAGTAGTTAGCTGTTTATTGTGGGGCCAATCGCGGTACTACTACTGTCTCTAATCTCTTCGTTTGTATGTGATACCTAAGATCTTTCTTAGGGAACTCTATTCCATTGCCAGTATCCTCATCTATAGTTCTAGGATTCGCAAGCATATAGAAAAGAGAACATGATTGAAGAGCGCATCGGTGTGATTTTTAACTCTTTCTCTCCGTAATTATTTTCCTCATTCCGATAGCAATATTCATTTTGCTCATTTGTATTTCACTATCCTGTTCGGATTAAACTTAAAAAAACTTTTTGTTTGTTATTAGAAAATGTTATACTTGGTATCAAATTATAGGAGAATGCATGCTCTTTTTACACAGCACAAATTAAAGTTTATAAGTGAAAAAAAAAACAATTTAGTTTATTGGGGTCAAATCAACGATGGCATCGTCGATTAGGAGAGAAAGAGTTAAAGTCATTATTCAAGGCAATTTGGTACATGGAAAGGAAATATACCACAGATAATGGAGAAGACTATTTTAGCATTGTGTTGGCTTGTGTTATGACAAAGCTTATATCCATTATGTTTGTCTACCTGGGTGGATTCTTTTACACGATTTTCCTCCAGCTTCCCATTCTCGGACCAAGTTTAAAATTTGGCATTATTTTTACTTGTCGATTACAACACAAGAATCAATAAAGAAATTTACAAATCAATTATTGGTAATAAATCTTTTTTGTTTATATAGAAAAAAGGACAGATAAATCTTGCAATAATGAGAGATTAGATCGCAATAGGACAGTTCTCTAGCCAGTGTCGTAGCTAGGTTGACCGGGGGGGGGTCTAAATTTGAAAATTCCCCGGGCTTCCACTTGAGGGGGGAGTGAGGCCCAAGTGAGTGACCGAAATTTGTTTTTACATTAAATATTACACAATTAACTCGTGTCGTAATGTCGATTGTCAAAAAGTGGACCCCCCCCCAAACAGGTCAAGCCCTCAAGGCCCATAAATCCATAGCTACGCCACTGCCTCTTTGCTCAATATCAGCTTTGTTGTTGTTTTTTTGTAAGAATTTTTATTTTATTTTCATTGTGTTTAGTACTAAATACATTCTGCCCTGAGCTTGTTGTTATAAACCTGATGTATATATAGACAGAAAAACAAACGTACACATATATGAGTACATATATATATATATATATATATATATATATATATATATATATATATATATATATATATATATATATATATATATATATATATATATTAAGTGATGCTCATTAAATATTGTTTGACTCTCAGTGTTGCCAGGAACTTTGCACAAGTCCGAAGCAGTGTCTGACCTACTTTTTCGATCCTTTCAACATATTGGACAACCTGTCCCTCACTATCGCTTTAACTGCTTGGGCACTCCGTTGGCTGGCCTTCGTCTTTCCCGAAGAGGACAGACTCATGATCGCAGCTCGTTACTCCATGGGGTTCGACTTCATGCTCTACATGTTCCGCTTCCTGGAGTTCTTCTATCAGAACAAATTCCTTGGGCCAATTCTAGTGGTCATCAGAAATATGGTATGTCCAATATATCCATATTATGTGTAGTATTTTAAACATAGGGCATATCATAGACTGTTATACCATGTTATAGTCATAGACTTTTATACAATGTTATAGTCATAGACTGTTATACAATGCTATAGTCATAGACTATACAATGTTATGTTATAGTCATAGACAGTATACAATGTTATAGTCATAGACTGTTATACAGTGCTATAGTCATAGACTATACAATGTTATGTTATAGTCATAGACAGTATACAATGCTATAGTCATAGACAGTATACAATGTTATAGTCATAGACGGTGACCAAGAAAGCTATGGACAGCGATAAAACATGGGCCTCAGCTCTTGAAGAAAAGCGTGCCACACGAAAAATGACCGGCTCCTCTACCACCAAAGCATAAGCCACCCTGACATGCAATATATGTGGACGGGAGTCTCTTTCCAAAATAGGGCTCCACAGCCATATGAAGAGGTGTTCGAGATGAACCATAGTCGTTTCGCGACTGAAGGAGTCCAATAAATAAGTCATAGACTGTTATACAATGTTATAGTCATAGGCTGATATACGAAGTTATAGTCATAGACTGTCACAGAATGTTATAGTCATAGACTGTTATACAATGTTATAGTCATAGGCTGATATACGACTTTATAGTCATAGACTGTCACAGAATGTTATAGTCATAGACTGTTATACAATGTTATAGTCATAGAGTGATATACGACGTTATAGTCATAGACTGTCACAGAATGTTATAGTCATAGACTGTTATACAATGTTATAGTTATAGACTTATATACGACTTTATAGTCATAGACTGTCACAGAATGTTATAGTCATAGACTGTTATACAATGTTATAGTCATAGGCTGATATACGACTTTATAGTCATAGACTGTCACAGAATGTTATAGTCATAGACTGTTATACAATGTTATGGTCATAGGCTGATATACGACTTTATAGTCATAGACTGTCACAGAATGTTATAGTCATAGACTGTTAAACAATGTTATAGTCATAGGCTGATATACGACTTTATAGTCATAGACTGACACAGAATGTTATAGTCTTAGACTGTCACAGAATGTTATAGTCATAGACTGTTATACAATGTTATAGTCAAAGGCTGATATACGACTGTATAGTCATAGACTGTCACAGAATGTTATAGTCATAGACTGTTACACAATATTATAGTCATAGACTGTTTGTTTGTGTTTTACATGTTTCGGATGTTCCTTCAGAGTTGAAGATAGTTTACTTCCTAGTCCAAACCTCCCGCAGGACGACGGGGGATGAGAGCGGGCAGGATTTGAACCCTCGACCATCGATAAATCCGAACGACAGTCCAGCGCGCAAACCGCACGACCAGGCAGCCATCTAGACTGATATGCAATGTTACAGTCAGACTGACCATCAGGACTATATATGTATTCGCTACTTTTAATATTTAAATCAACAGTAAAACAAGCAAAAATATTTTAAAAAATCTTTTTTTCTTAATTATCTAAAGGGGAAGAACTCCATCCTTAAAACTATATCTACGAATCATGTACTAATTATTTCCCTTATTCGATATCAAACAAAATAATTCAGTAAAAGTAATTAATTGACTAATTGAGTATTTTTGTTTATTTTTGCATGTTTTTTTAGATACAGTAAATAATTGTTTAAAGCATCAACCTGATATGAGAATGTGTGCGGGAGAAATAACATTAACTATTATTTTAAGGGACTAAACCCAACAATTTCAGCCATATTTGTGAATACTGAAGTATTAGTTTTCCTTGCTACTATTAAGCAAAATGTAGAAATACCAGTAATTAATTATCAAATTGATCTTTTTTCTCTCGCTCTATTTCATTTTCTTTCAATACCATACAGCCACATCTAATGATAAACAAACTGAGTAACTTAAATGTAAGCCCTTACTTACAAGCATGGGTTTTAAACTTTTTAACCCAACGTCCCCGGTTTGTTAAAGTCAGCAACACCGAATCGTGGAACTCGAGTACTATGTACGGGTGCTCCACAAGGTTGTGTACTTTCTCCTGTACTATACACTCTGTACACTAACGACAAAAAAAAAAAAGCATCTATGACTCAGTTAAACTCATTAAATTCGCTAATGATACTGCCATAGTCGGTCTTATTTCAGGAGACGAAACTCAGTATCGAAGCTCGATAGAAGAGTTTACAAACTGGTGCACCGACAACTTTCTAGAACTGAATGCCACAAAAACTAAAAAACTTATAATAGATTTTAGAAAAAAAACAAACTATACGTGAACTGCAAATAAACACTACATCTATAGAACAAGTAAAGGCATATAAATATCTAGGCGTTATCATCAACAACAAGCTTTCATGGGAAGACCACCTTGGAACTCTGACAATAGCTTTAAACTAAACAAGAAGATCCTTGAGACTTTTTACTGCGCGACTATACAAAATCTGCGAACATACGGAATAACTTGTTGGCAAGGCAACGCCTCATCTACACTGTTGCGACGTCTAGAAAACATCATTAAAAAAGCATCAAAAATTACACTCACAAAATTACCACATTTAAAGGAACTTTTTGAACAAAAGTGAATAAGAAAAATTGAAAAAATCTTGGAAGACAACGGCCACCGGCTCCATCAGAACTACGTCAGGTCGTCGCGAAGTTGGCGACTGCTGTCAATCAAAACAAGAACGGAGCGGTACAAAACTCGTTTGTACCTCACTCGGTCAGACTCTATCACCTCCACTCATTGATCAGGGAACATGAAATGCACCAAGATACCTGTCTGTAGTCGCTGAATGAACTCTTTATGTTGAATCTGTTGTATTTATGTGTATTTTTCTGTTGTGTTGTCTTTATATGAGAAAAGAGTCCTTGTAATCACAACTAATTTCCGTAAGGATCAATAAAGCAGTCTTAGTCTTAGTCTCTCTCTCTCTCACGTACTCTCTTTATTCTCTCTCTATTTCTTTTTCTTTATATCCTGGAAGCGTGGTTGAGAGGCTAAGTGCGCTTGAACTTGGCTTGTCTCGGCTACCCAGAAGGGGGCTCGAGGTTCGGCACCTGACTCTGGCAGAGTTGCGTTTACTGAGCTCCTAAAAGCTATAATAATAATAATATCTCTTTTGCTTTCTCTCTCTCTCTCTCTCTCTCTCACTTACGCTAACTCTTTCTCTGTCTCATTTCCCTCTATCTCTTAATTATATTCATTCCTACAAACACCACATTTTAAACAAACAGTTTTTTGCTCGTTAGTCTTTACAAGAAGCATATCCGGTGACATGACCCTATTGCAGGTAAATACGTACATCAACTTCCTATTGATTCTAACCATCTTCCTGGTGACCTACTCCATTGTCTCCGAGAGTATACTATACCCAGAGCAGGAACTGAATGTAGATATCTTCCATAAAGTTTTTCACATTGGATTCTGGGCCATGATGGGAGATTATTCTCTGGACAAACTGGAATCCTCCAAAGGTAGGCGAGTTACGCTTACTTTAAGTCCAAATAAAATGCAATAGAAGACTTTTCCGTGTCAATCCAACTTCTGTAATCACAAACTGACAACGTATCGTGTTTAGATCTGCATAGTGTTAAAATGTTAATTGACACGAAAAATTAAAGAAATGCACATCTATCTTATTTAGTAACAAGCCAGGCTGATACGAACTTATTGGGTCCAAATAACTTCTAACACAAGAGTAATTGAAAGTTCATTATGCGTCACAGTTAATCAGTCTTCATAACACAGAGAATCACCTTATATATTTTATAAAGGCAATGAGAGTTAATTAGATTAAAAAAAAAAAAATTTTAACAGTTGAAGATACGTAATATATATATATATATATATATATATATATATATATATATATATATATATAAGGGTTGTCTTCGAGTCCGAAGATAAGTGAGGAAAGCAGTATTTTTTACGCAGCCCCAGCTGTGAACTACATAGTTGGCGCCTAAGCTGGTCTTTAAGCGTTTCCGTGGGGCGCCTCTGTTACGTCGACCACCTTTTAGCTCACCAAAAAATACGTCATAATAAAAGATGAGACAAAGACACACAAACAAACATACCAAGGGGAAAAACAATGACGTGACTAAATGCCTAGTCAAAGACTTAATACGTCCGAGACCAATGGTTACAGTAGGCCTTAACACTGACCTGCCACGTCACAGCCTGTAGGAAGTGGGGATAAATAGCTCGCTGCTCGTGAGACATAAAGACCGCACTACAGCGATGCCCTTGCGAGCGCCGGTATGAAGCGTATAGAGGGACTTCTTATGTAAAATGTTTGTAAAATGTTTGACATGTTTCGGATGTTCCTTCAGAGTTGAAGATTCTTTACTTCCTAGTCCAAACCTCCCGCAGGACGACGGGGGATGAGAGCGGGCAGGGTTTGAACCCTGGACCATCGATTAATCTGAACGACAGTCCAGCGCGCAAACCGCACGACCAGGCAGCCATCTGACATCTACGCTGGGCAGTTAACGCATCCCGTATGGGAGACGAACGTATGCTAAAAGCAGTCCGTAAATACTGCATTCCTCACTAATCAATATATATATATTGCTCGGAATTGTTCCTTTTGTATTTCCAGAGGATTGCCAGATGCATCCAAAAAATGAAAGCAAGGAAGCCTGCCCAACTGCACACGGGCAATACTCTATTTCAATATTCCTCGGAGCCTATGTTCTATTTATTCAGATCCTGATGTTCAATTTACTTATTGCCTTGTTCAAGTAAGTGTATGACTTAATATTATCAGTGCCATAAAAGATGACCTGACGTCACACTTTTCATTAAATTCACAGTCGATCAACGCTTATTGCAAAGCTTATATCATGTCACTCTGTCTGTCTGTCTGTCTAGTACAGTGTTTGTACACGTTATTACTCCATCTTCCCATTCTCGAATCAAGTTGAAATTGTGTACAATTCTTCTTTTTAGATGACAACGCATATAACAATTTAAAAAAAAAAACTAATAAGTAACAAATGGCCTTGCGATCTATAGGGCAGATGATGTAAAGGTCGTCTGTTTATGTAGCCCACGGTTAATGAGGGTGTCATGTGGCCAGCACAATGGCCAACCGCCTTAACTTCACCCCGACTAATGTCAGGTACCCATTAGAGCTGGGTGGAATCAGAGGCGCAGAATGAGCCCGAAAATTAGTAAAATTAATTAATGGTAATTATTTTGTTTAGTATTGGTCCGACAGTTGCGCTGGGTAGGGCACGTATCCCGTATGGGAGACGAACGTATGCTAAAGGCAGTCTTTTTTGGTAAGGTAAAGGGGCCTTAAGCTATTTGAGATATGGGGGCCCATATAAATCCAGATATTTTATGTACCATAACTACTAAATGTTTCTTGGAGGCCCCTAAGCTAGAGCTTATGTTGCATTTAGGTAAATCCGCCACAGGCCCTATAGTTGTTACACCATCGCGTGTGAGCCCTTAAGTGGTCGAAGGCCCCGGTTCATTGAACCCCTTCGTTGAATGGATAATACGCCACTAATTATGAACATCTGAATATATAATTACATTTCAATGCTACAATGTTGAGTTTGACACATATTTAATTACAGAGGAAACAAGTTGTAGAATTATTTGTCTTTTTACCCATTCAGCAACGCTATCTCAGAGAATGATATTAAAAGGGACATGATCTGGAGGTATCAAAGATTCCAGCTGACAAAGCAGTATTCCGGTAGCAAAATTTTGTTACCTCCCTTCTTGTTATTGATTTTCGTATTGTGCAACAAATGCAACAATCCTTTCAGTAAGTCAACATTTTCATCTTCATATTGCTTTGATGTTTGTTAATGTTGTTAGTTTTGTAGATATTTTGTTTATATTTTGACGACATTTTGTTAATGAAGTCAAGTCAAGTAAAGGTCCCCTTTCAGACCTTGCGATCTAAGGGGCTGATGATGTTAAGGTCATCTATTTCTATGACCAACGGTTAACGAGCAAGGTGTCATGCGGCCAGCACAGCGACCAACCGCCTTTATTTTATGCCAAATACGGTTTGGTACCTACCCCTTAGACTTGCAGCGGTTCTCAACCTTTTAGTCTCGGAGACCCCTTTTTGCAATCCCCCACGCTTTCCATCGCTTTCAAAAAAAAAAAGTAGCCGTTGCATCAGAACTTTGAATGGTCTAAAATATTGTGATGTCGGATTTTCAATATCTTTTGTAGTTTACGAGATCTAAACGGGACGGACGGACAGACAGACAGACGGACAGACATTTCTCACAAAACTAATAGCGTCTTTTCTCCTTTTGGGGGCCGCTAAAAATAGACGAAATCAACGTGTAATGAAATGCAATAAATATAGTAGTTTTTAGTAATAACAAGGTTACAAAGACATTTTTGTGTTGAAACACAAACTCAAAATCGGCCCCAGAAGTGGTCCACCCAGGCAGGTAAAAAGGCAGGTTTCAATATTTTCAGAAAGAATATCAGAATGAAATTCTACGAAAGGCAAATAATGAGAAGAATGGAGAAAGAAGGTTGACAGATCTGGTGTGGTGCCCCAACAGTCCAGCAGGGCAAGGGATAGGTGATAGTGAATGTGAAGTTAGGTGTGAACCTAGCATAACTGATGTCTTATAGTGATTTTTTTTTTTATTGATCTGTTTTGTAAAGTGTCAATCTCTTATTCAAAGCCTCAAGAAAAAAAAATTTCCGTAAATTTATTTTCTTGTACGGAATCCTTAGCTTCACGCAATAGTAAGAAAAACTACTTATTAATTTGTTGTTTTAAATTAAATGTTAACTTATATACATACTAAATAGATTTTTTTCTCTTTAAATAAAAAAAGCAAACATTTTTTTTTTAATTTAGTAGTTAGTCCTTCAGTCGTGTATTTTAACTTGCATTCATTGACAACCTCTTCCCACTGCCAGCGTAGAAACAGACAAACACACACACTCCATAAAAGAAAGTGAGAGAAAGAGAAAACTAGATGGTGAGAGAGAAAGAAGAGAAAATGAGAAAGAGAGAGAGAAGAGAAAATGAGAGAGAGAGAAGAGAAAATGAGAGAGAGAGAGAAGAGAAAATGAGAGAGAGAGAGAGAGAGAGAGAAGAGAAAATGAGAGAGAGAGAGAAGAGAAAATGAGAGAGAGAGAGAGGGAGAGAGAAGAGAAAATGAGAAAGAGAGAGAGAAGAGAAAATGAGAGAGAGAGAGAGAGAGAAGAGAAAATGAGAAAGAGAGAGAGAAGAGAAAATGAGAGAGAGAGAGAGAGGGAGAGAGAAGAGAAAATGAGAAAGAGAGAGAGAAGAGAAAATGAGAAAGAGAGAGAGAAGAGAAAATGAGAGAGAGAGAGAGGGAGAGAGAAGAGAAAATGAGAAAGAGAGAGAGAAGAGAAAATGAGAGAGAGAGAGAGAGAGAGAAAAGAAAATGAGAGAGAGAGAGAAGAGAAAATGAGAGAGAGAGAGAGAGAGAGAGAAGAGAAAATGAGAGAGAGAGAGAGAGAGAGGAGAAAATAAGAGAGAGAGAGAGGAGAAAATAGGAGAGAGAGAGAAGAGAAAATGAGAGAGAGAGAGAGAGGGAGAGAGAAGAGAAAATGAGAGAGAGAGAGAGAGAGAGAGAGAGAGAGAGAGAGAAGAGAAAATGAGAGAGAGAGAGAGAAGAGAAAATGAGAGAGAGAGAGAATATGAGAGAGAGAGAAAGAAGAATTTGAAGAGAGAAAGAAGAGAAGATGAGAGAGAGAGAGAGAGAGAGAGAAGAGAAGATGAGAGAGAGAGAGAGAGAGAGAGAAGAGAAGATGAGAGAGAGAGAGAGAGAGAGAGAAGAGAAGATGAGAGAGAGAGAGAGGAGAGAAAGAGAAGAGAAGATGAGAATGTCAGAAAGAGTGAGAGGAAGATTGGGAGAATCAATAGCTTTCTAATTAATTTGTTTTGGAAGATAGCTGCCTCGTCCGATCTTTACTTCATAGTCACGTGATGCTTGGTTCTGTTGCGATTGGGGGGGGGGGGGGAGAATTCAGTTTCAAGAAATACTAAACAATGTCAATGGCGCTAATATGACCTTCAAAGTTACCACCTAAATAATAAAACAAGAAAAAAAAAAAAAACTTTAAAAAAAACCTTAAAACTTCAAAAGAAACTTCACATTAAAAAAAAAAAAACAACTTACAAAAAAAAATAATTAAAATATAGACAGAGAACTTGAAAAAAAAAAACAAAAATAAAGAAACATATGATAAGTGTAGCTGTATCAGTTAGTTAGGATCAGTCATGTCATTATATTTGAAAATAGATCTGGTAGACTAACAATACTAAGTCTGTGTGGTTAGAAATATTTCTATCAATTGTTTTTGTTAAGAGCCATTTTCATCCATGTATCTTTCTCAATACGATGGAATCCTATCACTTGTCTGGAAGAGTTGAGAAAGGGGTGAGCGTGAAAAAAAAAAGTGTGTGTGTGTGAACATTACCTTCACCTTTTTAAAATTGCATTTATTTTTTTTTTAAGTTGAATGATTTGAATTCGAACTCTCGGCTTAAATTACCTAAAGTAGGACAATAACCCATTGTGCCGGGACGGTGCTTATGAAAATATAAGTTTTTATAGTTATCTCTTGTTAGTTTCAAACTGTAAAGCAGGCATGTCAAACACCATGTTTAGGGGCCGCATGCGGCCCGCGACCACTTTGCAAGCGGCCCACTTGGCCACCTCAAAAATGATCAAAATAATGTTAAACTATTATGCTGGAAAATAAAAGATGATAAGCTACTTGAATTGAAAAATAGTATTTGTTAAACTGAACAACGAGAGTGAGTGTACAGTGAAAGCAAGCTACATTTTGTCAGACTTAATTGCAAGCCTGAGCAAATCATTTAGTGAAGGTGATTTCATGAAGGAGTGTGTCGTTAAAGCCGAAGTAATTTGTCAGAAAAGGTGAAAGCATTCAAAGAAATAGCGTTAACTAGGAACACTGTGGCAGATAGAATTAATGACACGTCAGTCAGATTGCGTGAACAATCAAAGAATAAAAATAGTTGATTTTGAGTTATTTTCATTGGCTCTCGATGAGTCAACTGATGTAACGCGTGTAACACAGATGGCTATATTTATAAGGCCCTGTGACAAGAATTTTTAAATACATGAGGAGCTACTTAAGCTCTGTTCTATACATAACACCACAACAAGCGAAATGTTTTTGACAAATAACAGGAGATGATATTGCAGTACGACTTTTCTTTGGTAAAGCTAGCCAGTCTATCAACGGACGTAGCACCAACCATGAAATGAAAATGTTTTTGATGCAAAGCTACTTGCAAAATTAAGAGACGCTGATGCTAATTTTAAATTTACTCATTTTCAGTGCATCATTCACCAAGAAACATTCTGCACACAGCAATTACAGTTCCAAGATGTCATAAGACCGTTTTCAGTCCCTCTCAATTTTATTTGTGCCTGTGGCTTAAATCATCGCCAATTTTCAATGTTTCTAGTTGACATTGGACACGAATTTGATATTGTTTCCTACCACACAGAAGTCCGCTGGCTCTAATTTCTTATGGTATTATTGAAGAGATTTCTTGCACTGCGTGAGGAAATTGTATTGTTTCTGAACATGAAAAGGTGAACATTTTGACTAATGGTACGCTGAATTGCGGAAATTTGCAGCCAGAATTCTAGCTATGTTTGGAAGCACTGATCTCTGTGAGCAGTTCTTTTCCATAATAAAAGCTACAAAAACACCTCACCGTTCGAAATTATCGGATCAAAATTTCTCATCAGTGATGAAAGTGTCCGTTGCAAACAAACTTCAACATGACATTAATAAACTTGTATCCCAGAAAAGATGCCAAGCATCAGGACAAAGAAGACAATGCTTAATCATAGTAATTTTTAATTATCGAATAGTACTACACATTTAGCTAACTAAGGCATAGGCATGCCATTAATTATTGTACTGTATTGTAATGTTTCTAATTTACATAAAACTAGTAGGCTGTTTTGCAACTGATTTGTCGCTGCGGCCCCTCAGGTCATAGTAAGTTTTTTAAGTAACCCATTCACCTAAATGAGTTTGACACGCTTTCTCGCTAGAGAATATAAAGGGGACTAATTCAACCTATGCCGCCACTTCATTCAAGTAATATTTTTTCCCTCGTTGGATAACCAAATAAAATAATTACCATTAATTAACTTAATTAATTTTTGTTTTGTTTTTTTAATTGATTCTTGTTTTGTTAGGTAAAAGAAATAATTGTGCAAAATTTCAGCTTGATCCGAGTGTGGGAGAAATAACGTGTGCAATTTTCAAAGCTTTGTAGCAATGGACCTGTATACAGGAAGAGCGCGTCCTTTGTATAGCATATCTAACAGACTTTGAGTTATATGATGCGTGCCTGACCGTTGTACATGAGCGGGGCCAGACTTAGGCCACTGCATCCCATGCGGTCGCAGTGGGCCCCACACTTTCATAGGCCCCGCGCTAATTCTAGGTATAGCTTATCAAATTAAAGATATTATAGCTTATATAAAATAGCAGTTTTTCCGCGGCTTACTGATTTTCCAGAGGCTCCTGAGAATCTTCTGTAATTTCAAAATATACCCAAAAAGTCCTGGAAATCTCCTGAAATTAAATATCTCCTCATAAAAATCTCTTGAAAAATAGACAAAATTGTCATTTTGGGGTGCAAATTTTACGCGCGATAAAAAAAACGGCATTGTCAACTTTCATTTAATAAAAATTTATTGTAAAAACGAATGTGTTTTCTAATACAAAATCTTAATTTTGACATTATGCTTATTCCTATCCTTAGTAGGCCCCGCGCAATCCGTTACGCATAAGAGGATATTTATACGGCCCTAGGCCCTGTACATTAACATATCTAATATTCCATTATTGATCGTAATTGTGTTGGTTTATCTTATCTACATAAAATTTCGAAATCTAATGACTTAACATGTTTATTTAGAGTCAAAAGAATCAAAACGAGAAAGTGAATTGAAAGACTTTGAACGCGGCGCTGTGCAGAAATTTATAAATAGAATCGCTAAAGGGAGGTAAATCGATTTTTTTTTTCACAATTCTTAATGTAAAGTGACTAAGATATGTTAGCACTTTTCTGATATAGAACTAATAAATTTTTTTTTTCTTTTGACAGCTTTGGTCGAGAAGTGTCAGATGACGATAAAAAAAGTAACTTCTATTTTTTGGTTCCTATATTATGTATTTTCATACTTATAGTATGCTCCAACAATAAAGTTGTATATTCATTTATACAGTACTGAACTATGTATTGCAATTTGCGCAGTCCGTATCACCTAGGAAACACAAGTGAATTTATCAATCCTGATGATCTCCATGTATGAGATGTGAGATATTGATGGTTGGATGGATAGGGAAGGATGGTTGGATGGATGTGAAGTGTTAGATGGGTGGATTGATAGCTTGATAGATATTTTTAAGATGTGGGGGTTGAAACCAAAAACAAAAAAGAACTCACCCATTCCCCGGTCGTTGCTATCACGTTGATTGCAGACTCTTCACAGAAGCACAGTCCAGTTATCATGAGTCAATTATCCAGGTAAAAGAAATACTTTTACAATTCTCCATAATCGAATTCACATACGCTGTCGTACACTGAGCCGCATACACTTTTTAAAAAGAAAATTTTTACAATCCTCAATCTCTGACAAGAGAAATTCCAAACAAATTTTCCCTTAACACACTAACACACTCGCTGGGGTCAGTTGGTCAGTTACTACAAAACATCATACTAGTTCCCACGTGGACAAAAAAATGGTTAGTAAAGGGGTGGGGGAGATAAGGTTTACAGTTATATTTGAGTGTATGTGTGTTTGCGTGCGTGTTCCCGGTACTGAACGAAAGGGAGGTGTTCCACTGCGAGCCTAGTACACATTTTTTTATCAAAGAAAATGTTTATAAATAATATTTCCATAAATGAAATTTTAAAATGAAATGTAGGAATTTTTAGTATTAAGAATAAACGTTATTTCATAAACTTTCTTTTACATGTATATGGTTTAATTTAATGTTGTCGAAGATATTACTAAGGTATTTAAATGTTTGCACTATTGCAAAGATCTCTCCAGCTACCACAAACAATATCATTTTCCTTCTTGTCCCCACGAAATCAATTCTGTTTTCTTTTTTTTTTCTTTTTTTTACATTTAGTATTTAAAAAAAGTATCTATACATTATTTTTCAAAAATTTTTTCTTTCTCTGAGCCCTCTGAGAGCAGGGCAAGAATAGCCACATCGTCAGCGAATTTCAGGAAAGGATCACGGTACTTGATGTAATCCATAATCTTTAGACATTTTAAAACTATTGTCTAAGACTCAGACTTCACAGAGTAAAATCTTTCGAAAACTATTTGAAATACCCTGACCGTTTGAAAAGTAAAGTAAAGCTTCCCTTTCAGACCTTGTGGTCTATAGGGCAAGTGATGTAAAGGTCATCTGATTCAGTGGCCGACGGTCAACGAGGAGCGTGTCATGTGGCCAGCACAACGACCAGCCGCCTTTACTTTTCTCCAACTGATGTCGGGTACCCATTAGAGCTGGGTGGATTCAGAGGCGCCCAAAGATCCCGAAATTGAAAATCTCAGTCTTCACCAGCATTCAAACCCGGGACCCCAGGTTCAGAAGCCAAGCGCTTTCCCACTCAGCCACCGCCCCGACTGTTACTTTACTTTTATGTTTAAATTTTTTGTGGATGCCTATTAACAGCTTTGTGGTCCGGATGTGGTCCGCGATTGCATTTTAGGCGTCGATAGTTCAAAGTGCAGTATTTCAAACTTTGCTTATTATATATAGAGATAGTAGGGGATGGCAGAGGGCAGGGTATGAAGTCCGGACGACAGTCCAGCTGGCATACCGCACGACAATTACTTTATGGTTCAGTTGATATGAGGGTCATCTGTTTCCGTGGCCTACGGTTAACGAGGATGTAATTTGGCCAGCACAATGACTAACCACCTTTACATTTCCCCAACTAAAGACAGGTACCCGTTAGAGCTGAGGGGACTCTGAGGCGCCCTAAACATCCCGAAATTCAAAATCCCAAACTTTGCTTATTATATATAGAGATAGTATAGATAATTGTTAAAATGTTTGGCATGCTTGAGATGTTCCTTTAGAGTTGAAGAGAATTACTTTATAGTCCAAACCTCCCCAGGACGACGGGGGATGGCAGAGGGCAGGGTTTGAAGTCCGGACCACAGTCGGGATTGCATACCGCACGACCAGGCAGTTATAATAAAGTAACTAGACAGAACTAAAAGTACATAAAAAATATATTTAAAAAAACTGCTTGTGTTTTACAGATAAAGATAAAGAGATAACAAAGATGGCGGCAAAGATAGCAGAGATTCTTCAGAAAAAAAGGTTATTGCTTTTTAAATTCTGTGGTGTAATATTGCATAAAACAAAGGAGCGAGTAAGAAAATGTATGGTTTGAGAATCTTTGGTTTCAATATTTGTCTGGACTGGTTTTACTTGCATTTGCACACAAAAAAAACCACCTTGTCTTGGATAAAAACATTTTTTTCAGCACTATAGTAATGTGCCAATTTCAGACCTTGCGATCTATGGTTCAGTTGTTATGAGGGTCATCTGTTTCTGTGGCCTACGGTTAACGAGGATGTAATTTGACCAGCACAACGACTAACCACCTTTACATTTCCCCAACTAAAGACAGGTACCCGTTAGAGCTGAGGGGACTCAGAGGCGCCCTAAAGATCCCGAAATTCAAAATCCCGGTCTTTACCAGGATTTAAACCCGCGATCCTTGGTTCAGAAGATAAGCGTTTTACCACTCAGCCACCGCACCTCCTTTACTATCTATAAAATCCTTCTAATGGCATCAGTCTCAAATAGCTTTTGACCACAAGTCCACCTCCTGGCCTTCGAGTGGGGCTCAGATATTGGGTCCGGCGAAAATGTTACCACTGACAGGATAAAGAGCCAATGCGAGCAACTGTAACCAGTAACTTTTTTTTTTTTTGGACATTTTCTGTATTTATAGAGTTGCACTCATGAATCAAAATCTCGATTGAAAAAATGTGTATGAAATTTCCTTTAATTTTTTTTTTATGTATTCATAATGTTCACGTATTTAAATTTCCTTTTTCTATTTCTGTGTATTCAAGTCAAGAGTCAGCTGAACCTGAGGCAGCAGACACAAACGACATGCAGCCAAAAGCATCAGGTTGGTATTTCACATTCCTAATATAATGTCGTTGATGATTAATTATTGTCTCGTCAACTTCTGTCTTGTCAACATCTGTCTTGTCAACATTTGTCTTGTCAACATCTGTCTTGTCAATATTTGTCTTGTCAACATTTATTATGTCAACATCTGTCTTGTCTACATCTGTCTTGTCAACATCTGTCTTGTCAACATCTGTCTTGTCAACATCTGTCTTGTCAACATCTGTCTTGTCAACATTTGTCTTGTCAACATCTGTCTTGTCAACATCTGTCTTGTCAACATCTGTCTTGTCAACATATGTCTTGTCTACATCTGTCTTGTCAACATCTGTCTTGACAACATCTGTCTAGTCAACATCTGTCTTGTCAACATCTGTCTTGTCAACATTTGTCTTGTCAACATATGTCTTGTCAACATTTGTGTTGTCAACATTTGTCTTGACAACATCTGTCTAGTCAACATCTGTCTTGTCTACATATTTCTTGTCAACATCTGTCTTGTCAACATCTGTCTAGTCAACATCTGTCTTGTCAACATTTGTCTTGTCAACATCTGTCTTGTCAGCATCTTTCTTGTCAACATCTATCTTGTCTACATATGTCTCGTAAACATCTGTATTGTCAACATTTGTCTTGTCAACATCTCTCTTGTCAACATCTGTCTTGTTTAAATCTGTCTTGTCATCCTCTGTCTTGTCAATATCTGTCTTTTCAACATCTGTCTTGTCAACATTTGTGTTGTCAACATCTGTCTTGTTAACATCTGTCTTGTTTACATCTGTCTTGTCAACATTTGTGTTGTCTACATCTGTCTTGTCAACATCTGTCTTTTTTCACATTTTTTCCCTACCTAACACTCTGAATGGCATTGATGAACAGCTGTAGAAATCAGCACATTACTTTTCCTTGCCACTGTGTTCGTAAGAGCTTTCACCTCTGGAGCAAAAAAAAAATGGCTATAATATGAAAAAGAATCGTTAATATTCAACTTACGACAGGCTAAGCGTTGTCTGGTTAATATGTGTGTTTGTTTGTAAAATGTTGTACTTGTTTCAGATGCTCCTACAGAGTTGAAGATAGTTTACTTCCTAGTCCGCCCAAACCTCACGCAGGAGGATGGGAGCGGGCAGGGTCTGAACCTGAGACCATCGATAAATCTGAATGACAGTCCAGCGCGCAAACCGCACGACTTGTTAACTTTTGACTTTTGACAAGACAACTTTCAACTCATCTAAACTGTAGCGACGTCTAGAAATCATCATTAAAAAAGCATCAAAAATTACATTCACAACATTACCACATTTAAAGGAACTTTTTGAACAAACGTGCTTAAGAAAAATTTTAAAAATCTTGGAAGACAACGGCCACCCGCTCCATCAGAACTAAACCAGGTCGTCGCGAAGTGGGCGACTGCTGTCAATCAAAACAAGAACGGAGCGGTACAAAAACTCGTTCGTACCTCACTCGGTCAGACTCTATCACCGCCACTCATTGATCAGGGAACCTGAAATGCACCAAGATTCCTGTCTGTAGTCGCTGAATGAACTCTTTATGTAGTCTGTTGTATTTATGTATATTTTTCTGTTGTGTTGTCTTTATATGAGAAAAGAGTCTTTGTAATCACAACAAATTTCCGTAAGGATCAATAAAGTAGACTTAGTCTTAGTCTTAGTCTTTCGACTCATCTTGCCTGCAGTTATGTAAAAGACCCTAGAGCCTAAACTAGACCGTTCAGTACTAAATAAAATAAACTTCGCTGTGTTTCACTATAGCATCATACAACCAACAGAATAACTGGTCCGTACTTTGTTAAGATTACATCCTCGAAATTCCAGACATAATTTTACTAATGACTACCGATACCATGACGGAAGTAAGTCCAAGTACCATTTAGGTCAAGCATTGAGATCCACTGAATAGAACTGCATTTTTATAAGATTGTTAAATGTCTAAAGAAGTAGCGAGATTCTATACACAAGCAGTCATTACAGCAAAATCTTAAAAGTCTAAGCGAAAGTAGTGATGCGTGAACATGATTATAAAGTTAAACAAGCTTCTTCGTATACAGTGGATTTATGGATGAATATTTAACTGATGGCGGGTTATTGAAATAATATTCGACTGATGTCAAGTTATTGAATTAATATTTGACTGATGTCAAGTTATTGAATTAATATTTGACTGATGGCGGGTTATTGAATTAATATTTGACTGATGGCGAGTTATTGAATTAATATTTGACTGATGTCAAGTTATTGAATTAATATTTGACTGATGTCAAGTTATTGAATTAATATTTGACTGATGTCAAGTTATTGAATTAATATTTGACTGATGGCGGGTTATTGAATTAATATTTGACTGATTGTATGTTTATAATGGAGTATTTGTCTGATGGCAGGTAAGTTAAGGAATATTCGACTAATTATGAGTTTTTGAACAAATATTTGATTAATGGCATTAGTGAATACTTATTAGACTTATATCTAGTTAGTGATGGCGGGTTAATGAATGACTATTTTAATGATGTTGACTTGGTAAAGATATGCTTGTCTGAAACCGGGTTAACGATAAAATCTTTTCTGATGACATTTGTTAAAAAAAGTTTTTAGATCTCTACTGCTAATTAATTAAAAGCGAAGTAAAAAATCTTCTTCTCAGAAGGGAAGACATATTTGTGCTATAAAAGGGAGGATTACTCTAGTCACACGTAGAACGTATAACAGTGAAGTCACTGAAAGGTAGGCGCGGTGACTGAGGAGGTATAGCGTTAGGTTACGGAACCGTGAGTTGCGGATTCAAATCCTTGTGAAGACTGGGATTTTGAATTTCGGGATCTTTAAGGGGCGCCTCTGAGTCCACCCAGCTCTGATGGGTACCTGACTTTAGCTGCGAAAAGTAAAGACGGTTGGTCGTTGTGTTGGCCACATGACACCCTCTGAAATCACTTCTCTAACAAACTGTGCCAAAACTACGGTCCGCAGGTCACTTCCAGCCTGTGAGGCGGTGCTATCCAGCCTTTCGAGACCTCTTTCCACAGTACATATTAATAGGTCCTGTTGCGACCGCAGCGGAAGTGACGTAATTGTTTCTGGTCTTCCCCTGTGGTTTAGAAAGTTATGCTACACTGGAAACCGAGAGAAAAATAACTATTTTACATTCAAATTATTTCAGATATGTATTTGCTTCCTTCAGTCGTAGAACGACTATGGCTCATCTCGAACTTAGGGGGATAAAAGCCTGGGCATTGTCTATGGTCGGAACGATGTCCGGGTATAGCCGCAAGCAAGCGAAGGTTTGGATTAAGAGTTTTCCTTCTTCTAAGTGGGTAGCCAACCAAGGCTAACGAGCCCCTTCTGCCCGATGCTTACTGGTTTTGGCGCCATTTGCTCGCATTTGCCCCTTCTCCTGTTAGTGATCTGAACCACATATGAAGGCTAGGGATAAGACTGGTTGTCAGAGGCTTTTTGTGACGCTTGCCATTGGGAGCATTTTACAGGTAATGGTGAGCCTAGAGCCATTACCACTTACCGCGTTAACAACCTTGCGGAACCGTTTCAGACATAACACATAATTAAAACCATCGTCAACTTTTGATCGACTTAAAACTAATTTTTCTTTTTGATATCGAATCTTACATCTTAGGAGGGTACAGCTTGGCACGCAGACTTTGAGTGGAAGGTGAATCCACTTTAATGACAAGACTTCAAAAAGAAGATATTTCAGCACAAATCTTTGGGGCCATTGAAACTCTAAGATTAAATGAAATAATTATGTCTTGTTTATATATAATATTTTTATAACGCCAAAGGTTTCAAACTCGCTCCTTATAGGGGTTGGAGAAACTACTTGCTTTACATTCAAGAGGAATATTAAGAAACTATTTGCAATGTATTGTTTTTATATGTATATTTTTATATCGTCTTTTTATTGTTAACATCGCCTTATATGTGAAGATATTACTTTTTTCATTACTATTATTATTCTCAATGTCAACGTTATTATAAATATAATTATTAGTATTATTACAAGTAGTTTATTTTTAGCTTGACGTATTGACGATCTTTGACTATATCATTAATTAATTTAACTGTTAATATTGGAACCGCAGAAGCAGTATTTATGAATAGTAAGATTACATAGAGAGAGATGTTACGGCCATGACATAATTGAAAAATCTGTATTTTGTTTGTACAAAGACTTAACATTACAGAAAACACCAGCTAACACAATAGTTTTTAGTTTTGTGATAGTCATTGCCCATACGGATCCACTTTGGGAACATTCTGATAGATATGAGATTCGAAGTAACATAAAGATATATAAAATTGTCTGACAAAGTATTTTAAGTTAGATATCTCCGCTGTAGTAGTTAAGACAGAAATAAACTCGCATAACAGTATAAAGTCTACCAAGCGAATTCAGTGGCGAAAATCTAACAATATAAGTAAAGAAAATTGGTCTGCATATTGCAATGCTTATAAAATTTTATTATTCTTTTTTTTTTTTAAATAGTTCAAATTTGTATGAGCTTTTCAGAAGCTTAGATCTAGAAAGATGTACATAATAATATAGATTTCTAGAGCACAATAAATATCATGAGTTTTTGTTTACAATTTCTAATACATAGTTTGAAACGTTTTTAAATTACATTTATAATCTGTGAATGATTTTGTAAACGATAGAATTTCTTTTTTCAAAGCTTGTATTAACTCTGTCTGTCTATCTGTCTGTCTGGTAAAAAGGTTGTACACGTTGTTTCTCCAAGACCCATTCTCTGATCAAGTTAAAACTTTAAATTATGATTTATTGTACATAACAAAACTTAAAGCAATTAAGAAATTAACCAATTAGTCAATTAATTATTGATGATAAATTATTTTGTTTTATATCGAATAAGGGAAATAGCTTCTACATTGAGAGATAGAGTTGTAAGTGTGGAGTACTTTCCTTTAAATGAGCTTTTTTTTAAGGATTTTTTAAAATATATTTTGCTCGTTAATATTAGAAATCAAATTCGTGATTAAAATGTTTAATTCTGTTATTAATGCCCATTTTGGTTACTTGCACACATGCTTGTTAATCGCTTTATGATCAAAAATATACTTTAGCTTCGAACATCAAAAATTATTTTGTTTTCAAAGTGTCTAGAAGTTGTAACGCTTTATTGTATGACTATTATGTTAGTAAGTTTGCTTGTTTTGACTGACTATAGTCTGTCACTGTGTATTGACAAACTGAGAGACCTTTTTATTGATTTTTTTTTTAATAAGTGAACTTCTGATCAAATGTTTTATGTAAAAATGTAGAACTTGACAGTAGAAGGGCCTAAAGTGCTAGATTTACCTATAGATAGCATATTAATCGCGGGGTTGAGTAGTTAAGCTCTTGACTTTTGAACATTTGGAGCTTGCGCTAGTGTATGAAAGTACTTTGCTTCAAACTTGTAACAGACTGATACATCTCTTTTGAACTTTATGAGTTAAACAATATTTACTATTAATTATAATTAATTTTTTTGTATTGCTTAAAAGTACTCAAAAAAATGTATAATCGAAACTTTTACAATAAAAATATTTCATTAACTTTTTTTTAATATAGTAAAGTGGAAATTAATCGTATGATATTGTTACGAATGTCACTATCCAGGCTCTCTGCTAACTGCACCATACACCAGCAACGTAAAGAACTTGACAACTCAGGGCTCCAAAGTAACGTCACACTTTAATAGTTGAATAAATAACAGCCAATACTGTACAATTGGCAACACGTACACTGTACAAATATCTCTCCAATAACACCGTTCCGCCGTAACTCTTGCACTGGCCTCTCCGTCTCGTTCCGGGCTTGCACACTGGCCTCTCCGTCTCGTTCCGGGCTTGCACACTGGCCTCTCCGTCTCGTTCCGGGCTTGCACAGGGTTCAACAGTTCAGGACTGACTTCACACACTAGGTTCGTTGTGTCGGACTCGATCGCAGACCAAGATCAAGACGCCAGTCGTCTCAACTGTACTTGACAGTACTCCGCACTGAACCGTCGTAATGCTCCGTACAGAACCACACCGCTGAACTGTGCTGTAGTCGACCGGACTGTAGTGAACCGGGCTCTGAACCTCCTGTCGTGAACCTGGCTGTATTGAGCCCCTTCTCTCGACCGTCTTGACTGCGACACCTCCGCTGTTATATAGGGTCCCTGTTGGCGTTCTCGAACCGGACAGAACGCCGCTCGACGTTTCGAGGTGGTCAGATGACTACAACTCTCGTGACGCTTCAGAGCTCTGTTCACGACGGCGATCCTTCCCGAACCGTCCTGTTGACACTCGACTCGGCTGACCGTTGTAACTCGTCACGGTTGACCGCTCGTCTATCGCTGGCCTGGGGCGATTTTCGTCGGCTGACTACACACACACCACTACCCCTCTCTGTGCCACCACCAAGTTTATAACAATATTAAAATATATGACTGTAAGTGGGTATTTGTTTTCCTTATACAAGCTTAGTGGTTTTTTTAAAGTATTTTCATACAGTTCTTGTTATCGTTTTTGATATAAGAAAGCCGTTAGGTGTCAACTATAAGGACATGACGATTAAGCAAAGTTGAGAATAGGTAAGTTACTCATTTTGACTAGGATACAGCGTGACTTTTACTGACAAAACACTCAATAGCATTATGAAACGATGTTAATAACATACAAAGACCGCCATCACAAACAATAAGATTAGAGACAGTACAGCGATTGGGCACCAAGATGATCTGGATGACCTGCTAACTACTGTAAAAAAACACAAACTAAAACTCCACACAACGTCCTCAGGGCTGGCAAAGACCTTCCTTCAGGGAACAGCACCAGGAAAAAAACGTAGAAGAGGCAGAGAAAGCGATGGGAAGGCAACATAAAAGAAAGGTTGGCCTGCTATTGAAAGAGATTCTATCCAGAGCAAAAGATAGAGGAATGGAAAAAGATAATCAACAGGTCTTGCGTGGCGCCCCAACGGTGTAACCGACTAAGGGATGGGTGAAGGTGGGAGTGATATGGCGTAGGAAGTACCCGTGGTCCTGGGTTCAATATTATGATGGTTCGTACCTCCCTCCTAAAAAAAAAAAATCGAGCATTATAAAAGAAAATTCCAGTCATACCGAATGTATAGCAAGAAATGCACCTTGTAAAAACTCAAAAGGTACACAGGCGGGATAAATCGATCAGGAAATGTTTACAGGTAAAATTACTTTCTCAACAACAACAAAAAACAAAGATTTACTGCTGCTGGGGGTAAACGACTGTATAGAAAATACGAAAAAACGTGCATATATGTAACCCTGCCAGACCAAGTAAAACAAAGGACGTTTGGGCCACGAGACCTTCATCAGCTACAAAACAAACAAAAAATAAACAACAATTAACACAAAAAAGTCTTAAGTGTTAACTTATCTGTCCGATGTTGTTCTCTATCGAGGCAGAAAAGAAATGAGCTGCGCTGGTGTAAAAGCGCGGGAAATCGGAAGGGGGCGAAGATGTCAGGCAAAGATGAATGGGAAAAGGGGGGGGGGTACCCTCTCTTATTCATTAAGTAATTTCCTAACGTTCCTTTCTTTCACTTTAAGATAATTCAGCTTAGCAAACGGAGATAACTCATTAATATTATTTGCCCCGTGGGCATTGGTGATAATCTCCCCTTTCTTGTATCGACAAGTTCTCAGCGCTTCTATACACAGATATGAACCTCGGTCATTCCGTTGCCTCATCTTCACTACCCCCCCCCCGACACGCCCAGTTCTCTCGCGCTTTTGTTGTTGCTCTTAGTAACTGATTACCCAGAATCCTTTTGCGGAAGTTATGGAGCTATTATTTCTTTTTCTTCGAGAGTAATCAAGTCGAGTGTGTTGAAAGCGTCACCAACAAAAATAATACAAAGGTCAAGGTTTTGGGCACAGTGTTTTAAGCTAAATAAAGAAAATATTCTCAAGATTGTTTCATCAGAGCCAATAGCATTACTTTCTTTTTTCAAACTTTCCCGGGAATATCCAATGAATTATGGGCTAGAAAACAATTTGCTAGAGCACACTTGACCTATTTTCAAATCGAGATCCTTAAACACATTAACTGGCAGGTGATGATGTGTGAGGGACTTAATAAGGGGAAGGGAGGTCGTAAAGTGTGTGTATGTGGGGGGGGGGCGTTGATATGAATTGCGTTAAATACAAATGTTACAGGGTCTTATTGTAAACTATAATGTAATCTTAGAATATTTTTGAAAACAACTGTTATAATATAATGCATTGAAATTTAAGCATTATTTTTACACACCCAATTTTCGGATCAAGTTGAAATTTGCACAGGTATTTTTGTTACCTGACAAACCAAGAATCAATATTTTAAAAAAAGACAACTAATTAGTTATTAATTATTTATGGGTAATTTTTTGGTTTTGGTATTGAACAAGGGTAAGAAATCGTACTTGAAAGATGTGGGGGAATAACTTGAATTAGTCCCCTTGAGAAGGCTTGAGCCCTGAGTAAAAACTTTTTTACGCATATAACAAAGCGATCACTGTAAAACATATGTTGCTTGTTTAATTATAATCACGAAAAATGAGGATCCCGAAATTCTGAAAACACGTAAATCTGAAATTGTTTATAGTTTATGGATAATAGTTGGACATTTTTTTTAAAGTTAACATCTATGGTTACTGTAACATCTATGGTTACTGTAACATCTATGGTTACTGTAACATCTATGGTTACTGTAACATCTATGGTTACTGTAACATCTATGGTTACTGTAACATCTATGGTTACTGTAACATCTATGGTTACTGTAACATCTATGGTTACTGTAACATCTATGGTTACTGTAACATCTATGGTTACTGTAACATCTATGGTTACTGTAACATCTATGGTTACTGTAACATCTATGGTTACTGTAACATCTATGGTTACTGTAACATCTATGGTTACTGTAACATCTATGGTTACTGTAACATCTATGGTTACTGTAACATCTATGGTTACTGTAACATCTATGGTTACTGTAACATCTATGGTTACTGTAACATCTATGGTTGCTGTAACATCTATGGTTACTGTAACATCTATGGTTGCTGTAACATCTATGGTTACTGTAACATCGTTGCGTAATTTACGAACCGTATTTAAGCGGATCGCTAAATTTAACTAAACTTCAGAATCACTATTAGCATCTAACAGTAATTTTAACAGTAAAAGATAAGGGCAATGTACAATCCACTGTTTCCACTCACATGTTATAGAAATTATAACTGCGACAGATTACAGACATAGATTTTTTATAAAGTGTCCCTTTTTTTTTTTTTTTTTTGTAAAGGATGTCATAGCACGGGTTTGAATCCTGGGATTTTCCACCCAGCTCTAATGGGTACCTGACATTATATTATTTTATGAAATACGGACGTTGCTTCAAAAAAAAAAAGAAGATGATTACGTCCTATGCATGTTCCTAGGTCAATCTAGTCATGCGGTTGGTCGCTGTGCTAGCAACATGATATTCTCGTTAACTATAGGCCACAGAAACAGATGATCATTATCTGACCTATAGACCGCATGGTCTGAAAGAGAAACCTAATTTTATGCCAGTTTTTATTTGAAATTAAACTCACAAAGACACGCTCTCCAAGTCGCCGAGTGAGAAACTAATTACACGAAGGTGAGCTGGACGATTTTCTTACACAAGCAAAACACGGTGGCCAATATTGAGTTTAACACTCTAACCTGATCTCTCTCAAAAGTTTTTTTTTTTACTGTATAAATATTCTATACAAAGAGGGGGAGGGGCGGAGTAGGACATTTAATTGTTTAAAAAAAAAAGCTAAAGAGGAAGTAACATCGCGCTACAATGTCAACTTTAAAAAGGGGGAGACAATCGATCTAAAAATAAATAGTGTCAGAACTTTACAAATTAAGTCGTCATAACCCAGTCTGAACGACACCTGGCCTGTTTGAAAATATAAAAGATACTCTCGTTTTAATGGTTGGGTCTTTTAGCAGTGAGCTGTAGGGTCGTCTTTCTTTGGTTTCGAGCATACGTGAGACCATACATTAATTTTTGCGCGTCATCCAAAATTATTAGACGATGTGTAGTTGTCATCAAGCGTGAATGTAGTGAATACCCTCAAAGCCGGTAGTCGTGTCATTAGAGGTATTTGTTATAGGTAATTGGAATGTTTCAAAAAATATATAATCCTATTTCATCTTGTAAAATGTTTTACATAATTCGGATGTTCCTTCAGAGTTGAAGATAATTACTTCCTAGTCCAAACCTCCCGCAGGACGACGGGGGATGGGAGCGGGCAGGGTTTGAACCCTCGACCGTCGATAAATGCGAACGACAGTAAAGCACGCAAACCGCACGACCAGGCAGCCATCCTCAACTTAGGCGCTCGTAGAACAAAACCAGGGCTGGGGGGGGGGGGAAGTTGCGCCCCAGATTTACGGAAATAAGAGAGCCCCCCTTACAGGACAAAGAGGAAGAGTTGAGTTAAACTGGGTGAGACGGTGAGCAAGGAGCTAAGCTCAACATGACGTAGAGATAGTAGAAACAGGCAGAGATCAATCCTGGAGGTGGGGAATCAGAACAGGGAATACGAAGAAAGGAATGGAAGAAATAGTTAAAGGATAGTGAGAATGTGGAACTTAAAAACAAAGGGAGGAAAACATGGAAAAGAAGAGAGAAAGAAAGAAAACGAAAAAAAAAAAGTATGAGATGGTAGAGAGTACAAAAAGAGATAGAGAAACAAAATAGAAGAGAGAAAAGAGAAGAAAAAAAATACCAGAGAAAAAAAAAAGAAGGAAAAAAATCATCAAAGAAAAGTGCAAGAAGAAGAGGAGAGAGAGAGAGAGAGAGAGAGAAAAAAAACGGAAAGAATGCGAAAGAGAAAAAAATCATGAGAAAGAGAGAAGGAGAAAAAGGAGGAAATAGTGAAATAGAAAAAGAAAGAAAAAAGAGAGAAAAGAAAGAGAAAGAGTGAAAAAGTGAAAAAGATAAGGAGAACTTAGCAGATGATCAAATATTATCTCGGTAAAGAAATACGAGAGGTTGGGCTTGGCGCTAGCGACTTGACCATGTGAAACCTTTTAGTCTCAGAGTATTCACCTACTAATTTTTTTATTATATACATATATATATATATATATATATATATATATATATATATATATAGAGAGAGAGAGAGAGAGAGAGAGAGAGAGAGAGAGTTTACTTGACTACGGCAGTACGGCAGTGCTGAACAACTGAAGAAAACAGCACACTATTCTTCCTTGGCACAGTCTGCAAAAGAGCTGACAGCTCAACAGCAATAAAGCTGGCTAGAAGAAGAAGACTAAAAGAAAATTTAAACAAATACTTGAAATAGTTTTTTTGTTTTTTTTTGTGAGTGTGTGTGGGCTGGGGGGGGGGAGTGGCGGTTGAAGGGTCCAAGTTCGAATCCAGATTAAGACCAACCAAATGAGTACCCGACTTACGTTGGGGATGTAAAGTTTTCTGGTCGTTGACCTGGCCACACGACACCCTAGTAAACCTTCTTCCCTACAAATAGATGAGGTTTACATTAACTGACTCTACAGATCACAAGGTCTGAAATGGGTATCCTTACTTTCACCTTTATGTATACAAAGAAAAAAAAATAGTTTTAATTTGTAGACTATGTCAGTCTTAATTTTTGCAAAATGCATCTCTTAACAGTAACCTAGATCTAGTAGTAGAAACCTAGTTTGATTAACCCTGTTCAGAGGAGATAAGTTTATAAGAAGAAAAAAAAATCGAATTGTGTATAATTTCACTTCAGTATTTGTTAAAGCCGTGTGTCATTTTGTGATGGAGAGTAACGTGAACATAACAATTTTATTGGACACGGACGTAATTGCGTCATAACTTTTGAAGTAGTGGATTTGTGATTACAGCAGAATGCATTCATTGATTACGTCATTATTCGTCACGACCTATTCATTAGAATCCAATGCCAACTTTGAATACCTGGGAAATAATTTAAGACTTTAAAGAATGTAAGAATTAGAATATCATTCTAACTAGATTATATTATGATTTATAGTACATTTTACATATAGCGACCGACCTTTTTCTCTATTTTCATAAGTTAATGTAATATTATTTATTTATTAAAAATTGGTTTCTTCAAAAATGAATAAAAAGAAGAAAAAAAATGCATTTTGTGTGAAATGATAGAAAAGTTTAATTTCCAACATCGGTTGTATCACAGGAAACTATATACAGGCGTTTATTTTTAAAAAATACAAATATAAATATCTACAGGTATCATACATGCATTATGTTACCATTGCAACGTTTTCCTGTGAATTTGTATAGTCAGTCGAATGTTAAAGTTTGTTATATTTCTTTCTCTTTCCTCTTTCAGTCTTTCAACTCTTTATTTCTTGTTTTTTTTTTCCTAATTATCCTCTTTGTATCTCTGTTTCACTCTCCTTTCTCTTGTTCTTACTTTTTATCTCTCTCTCTGTCTCTCTCTCTCTGATTCTCTGTATCTCTCTGTTTCTCTCTCTCTCTCTCTGACTCTCTGTATCTCTCTCTCTTACTCTATGTATTTCTCTGTCTCTCTCTCTGACTCTATGTATCTCTATCTCTCTGTCTCTCTCTCTTACTCTCTGTATTTCTCTGTCTCTGGTATCTCTATCTCCCTGTCTCTCTCTCTCTGACTCTCTGTCTCTCTCTCTCTCTGAATCTATGTATCTTTCTATCTCACTGTCTCTCTGACTCTGTATCTCTCTGTCTCTCTCTCTGACTCTGTCTCTCTATCTCTCTCTCTGACTCCATGTATATCTCTGTCTCTCTCTCCGACACTCTGTATCTCTCTGTCTCTCTCTCTCTGACACTCTGTATCTTTTTTTCTCTCTCTCTGACAATCTGTCTCTCTCTCTCTGACACTCTGTATCTCTCTGTCTCTCTCTCTCTCTGACACTCTGTATCTCTCTGTCCCTCTCTCTCTCTGACACTCTGTATCTCTCTGTCTCTCTCTCTCTGACACTCTGTATCCCTTTGTCTCTCTCTCTCTTACACTCGGTATCTCTCTGTCTCTCTCTCTGACACTCTGTATCTCTCTGTCTCTCTCTCTGACTCTCTGTATCTCTCTGTCTCTCTCTTTCTCTCCCTCTTTTTCCCTCTCAATCATGTTCTCTCAGTGGTCAGACAAACAGTTATTCAGGTCTTTCTTCATTACATTCAGATGACCATCTCTCACGGACACTCTCTCCGAGTGTCTCCTCTTTCTTTCTATTCAGATCTTGTGCCTGGTATCTAACCTTTACAATGACCTCATAAACAACAACAACAACAAGTTTACAAATAACAATTAATCAATTTCCTGTAATTGTCGGTTACACGCTCCGTAGTGAATTGCCACAGCTGGGGTCCATTTTGGTTTTCAATATCAAAACATGTAATACATGAAAAAGTAAGCAGCCAACGCTTAAAAACTAAACAAGTTTTGTTTCTCATTGTCAGCGGAGGATCAGAGCTAGAGACTCCGGGCTAGAGACTCCGGGGCTAGAGGGTCCAACCCAATTTTACAAATGGTAAGCTTCTCATTAAATTGAGAAGTTAACACGTTTAGTCGCCATTGTTGTACACTTTAGTCACAGCAGACGTGAACACAGCAGACGTAAACACACTCGCTGGCTGGTAGAAATAATGAACTTTGTTATTCAAGGTATATTTTGAGCCACCATCAACGATCAGTTGGCCATGGTACGGGCTATGAAGGCCGCAACAGGAAGTCAAGACTTGGAAGCATCCTCTGTATGACCACATAAAATGATGCGTTTAGGTCATGGGTTATTTGTAATACTTTACAGGGCGTTAAAACACCATCATTTAAGGTGTGATATGAGTAAGTCTTACTGATGACACATTTGGACTACGCTTTCACCTGTTGCTGATTTGTTTTGTTTGTTTATTGTTTTTTTTTTTGTTTATAAATTGTGTACGTATTTTCAGAAATGAAGATGATAGCTTCTTAACCTTGACCTTCTGCAGAAAGCAGTGGATGGTAACGGGTATTGTTTGAACTATGGACCATCACGTCGAAGTTCGAATAGCGTATCACTAGACCAGGCAACCATCCAGCGGTTTTTGTACTTCACATAGAATTGTTGATTATTTTAACATTCAAATGATTTTCTGATTTATGATCATTGGAGACTTCCCATTTCGCTATAACAAAGCGTTAGAAAGAGATCAACTATTGTGAAGTTTCTTTTTACTGATCCAGTTCAGGGTCAGTTATACCATCGAGTTGTATTTCTGAGATTCTCCAGCGAAATGATTTAATAATGTTTGATTTCCCTTTGCTAGCTTTGTATTTTTTTTGCACTTTAAAATAGATAGCCATTTAGCAGTCGGATGGTTAAGCTTTTCGTAGGGTTTACATGTTAACTGTCTTGTAGTAAATGATCATTCAGCGTATTTGTAACATACAAGGGGGTTCGTCCTTAGAGAACAGATTGGTATAGGGTGTTGCTCCTGTGGCCTCTGAGGCGTGCTATTGCATGTGAGAGCCCATGTGGAATTTCAGTTCGTACGACTGCTGGAATGTCCTCCCGCATACGTGGCAGGTGCATGGTCGCTCCTTGGCGTGAGTACGTCGTACGTGGCTGTCGTGGGCAGCGTGTGAGGCGAAGGCCTTCCCGCAATGTTTACACTGTGGATAGAAATACGGCTTTATTAATGTGACATTGGAAACATGACATTTTAAACATGACATTGGAAACATGACATTGTAAACATGCGATTGTAAGCATGACATTGTAAGCATGACATTATAAACATGACATTGTAGACATTGTAGACATTGTAGACATGAGATTGTAAACATGACATTATTAAACGTGACATTATTAAAAGTGACATTATTAAAAATGACATCATTAAAAATGACATTATTAAAAATTAACATTTGAAACATTACATTTGAAACATGACATTGGAAACATGACATCGTAAACATGACATTGGAAACATGAGATTGTAGACATGATATTGTTAACTATTGTTAACAGTAAACATGACACAGTAACCATTACATTGAAATACTTTGGAAAGTTTAAATCTAATAGATGGCAGAAGAGGGCATACTGATGTACGCAAGCAGGACAAGGAGCACGTTAGAATGGACACCAACAGCTGGGAGAAAGAGAAAGAGATCCACATGGAGAGCAGGCATAATGAAAGGGTCCTGGGTTACAGATGGCGTACCCCCGTACACAACAGATATAGAAAGAAGGATGAAATTGCTGCAGCGCCTGGTGATTACAGATGCCCAGCCTGTGACCGCAGCTGTGTATCAAAGAGTGAACTCTTTAGTCACATGAGATGTTACAAAATGAAAAGACCATCTCCCTAGACGTAAAATGCCACACATTTATCACACGATTGTATAACAAAACAAGACAATATGCACTAATTAAATCACAGTTACATCAGACTCTAGACGAAGTGGTCGTCTCCTCTCCATTAAAGGGCCGAGCAGAAAGATTTAAAAACTCCTTTATCCCACTTTCAGTCAGGGTCTTGCAAGGTCGTCGCCGAGAAGTTCATAAAGTGCTGGTCGTGTGTGTGTGTGTGTGTTTATGTGTGTGTGTGTTTATGTGTGCGTGTTTGTGTGTGTGTGTGTGCGCGCGCGCGTGCGTTACGTGTGTGAATGTTGTTCGTGTTTGCATCTATATTGTTATCGTTAATGGCCTAGCGGTAATGCTAAGGTGGACAATTGTAATAAAACTGAGTTTCCATTGGTTTGGACCAATACAATTATCTTATCTTATCTTATCTTAACATGTATAAAACAGAGACTTACTTTGAACGGTTTCTCCCCTGAATGCTGACGTATGTGCGTCCTCAATATGCTGGAGGCTGTGAAAGCTTTATTACAGTAGACACATTTGTAGGGGCGCTCACCGCTGTGAACCTAGCAACAACAAAACGCGTATTTAAATGTAGAGTTATAGTTCTTTCTTGAATTTCAGAGAATCTAATTTTAGAGAGCATATAAATACAAGGGAAGACAAGACGTGGGGTCATTTATTAATTAGTTTCAAAAATAGTAAAGTGAAGTTCCCTTTTCAGATCTTGCTGATTCAGGGGCGGAGTGGATGTCTCAATAGGCTCAGGCATTTCTATACAGTACATGCCATAAATTGTAGGCCTATATCATATGATGGGTCTCCAATTATAGGCATATTTATTCTGAAAACCCTGTTGTTGTTTTTTATAATGTATCGATAACTGTATGAATGCTGTATATCTTTAAAACAAATATAGTCCCAATGTTACTTTTTAATCGGATTTGGGCTATTACATTATTTTTGAAAATGTGTTAGATTAAATTAGTATTACACTGTAGTCTGTAAAAGCGGTTTTTAACATGACGCCCCTAAAGCCCCTTATATATAAGAATATTATAAAACCTTTAACAATTTAACGCGTGCCATAGTGGCAATCATGGGGCCCATTTGAGTACCGGCCCACCGAGCATTTGCCCAAATGTCCATATAGCCAGTCCGCCCCTGTTGCTATATATATATATATATAATTGCAGATGATGTTAAGGTCATCTGTTTCTTAGCCAACGGTAACGAGCAGGGTGTCATGTGTCCAGCACAAAGACCAATAGTCTTCACTTTCCCCAACTACGGTGGACTCAGGGGCGCCCTAAAAATCCCGAAATTAGAAATCCCAATTTTCCCAGAGAGTCGAACCCTTGACCCCAGCTTCGTGTTAAATACTTTCGTGAATGTATTATTAAGATTAAGTTATAACTATGTGTTTATAGGGTGTGTTGAATCTGTTCATGATTTCTGCTTGAAGAATTGAATTGTTTTATGGCATGACATTGAACTCCAGCAATATAGCGGAATTTTGGCTTATATGATATAATTTATGCATACAAACGACATAACCCTCCCCCCCCCCAATACCATCGCTTTTCTGTAAAAGGTCGCACGATTATATCACAATAGCGTGTAAAACAAGATCAGGATGGTTAGGGTTAAAGTGGCTAATCAAAGATCATATTCTGGCAAAAGTTTTTATAAGCTTTGGGAAAGTTAAGCAGCTCGTAATGTAAATATTAATGGTGAGGCACGAAAGGAAAAAAAATTTAATAGTTAGTTCAGAATCGTTTAATTTATAATCAAGACTTTGTACCATTACGTGATATATATATATATATATAATTGATATCAATAACTTTTACTTTTATCCGATTACTATATCCTATAGTACCTATAACCAATGTTTCTATCTACATTTTCATGGCGTTATGTCTGACCAATGCTTAGTATCGATACTATATTTCAATAGGCCATGACAGTCAGACAGTATTGTATGTTTTTGTAATATATATAGTGTTCCCGTCATTTAATATCAATATTCTATATCAGTATTTTTGTATCGATATTTTCCAACTCATTTTGAATTTTTTTAAATTTAACTTTATACAAATATTATATTAACTTATTCCGTCCGTCTGTCTGTCTATATAAATACTTTTTATACCTTTTATACTCCGGATGATATTCAAATTCTGTGTAACCAAAATTTGAATCGTCGATGACAACGTAAATCATTCATAGAATTAACCAATTGGTTCATCCCTACAGCAACAATAATTTTTTTTATATAGAAAAGGTGGATATAACTTGTAATATTGAAAGATAAGGCATCAATAGAACGGTGCGCTCCCTTCACTCAATATAAGCTTTGTTTTTTTTTAAAGTATTGTTTATATTTATTTAGGTCTAATTTTGATCATTCCGTGTCATTATCTCCCTTGGATTCTGGTTCTGGATGAATATTATGTTATTATTCCCAATGCTGGATATCGCCGCATTCTGTAATATCCAGATATATCTTAAAATAACCTCATTGAGCTGCAACCATTATTTCTAAACAAGCCGATAGAATACGCCCCCCCCCTCTTTTTTTTTTTGAGCCTCGCTCTCTGTTTCCGCGAAAGTTACGTGAGGTAACTCTAGTCCGACTTGCAGAAATAAAAGAGTTATCTTCCCTTGACATTTTCATAGTAATGTCCCGCATGGTTGAGCCACTAAGAGAATTATATACAGAGAGAATAGGTAACGAACTATACGTGTGTTGTAGTCACTGGACACATGTAGAACCTACCCTCATGTGTTTGTTTAGACTCGACGACTGACTGAAACTTTTGGCACACACTACACACTTGTGTGGCCTGTGCTTCTCGTGGACGTGTAGGATGTGTATTCGAAGTCTGTCTCGCTTCTCGAAGGACCTGGAACACCGGCAACAAACGTTTAGCGTTGAGCAAGAAAGCAACAAAGTGGAGACGAGACCGATCTTTCTAAAAGGCCTGAACGCTGACCTGCGACGTCGCAGCTTGTGGGCAGGAGTTTAGACCAATTCCTCTTCGCCACGTCAAATTGGCCTAAACTTTCCGCAGGTTGCGACGTCACAAGTCAGCGTTCAGGTCTTCCGTAACAATGGGTCTCGATGGAGGTCAATTAGATTGAATGTTTTTGTAATTTGAGCGAGACAGTAAATTGTACAAGAGAGAAATATAGATAGGGAGAGAATGAAAGAGAGAGAGACAGGAAAACCAAAAAGAGACAGAAAAAGAAAAAAAAGTGAGACAGAGACAGAAAAAGGAAAGAAAGTGAGACAGACAGAAAAAGGAAAGAAGTGAGACAGAAAGAAAAAGGAAAGAAAGAGAGAGACAGAAAAAGGAAAGAAAGTGAGACAGAGACAGAAAAAGAAAAGAAAGTGAAACAGAGACAGAAAAAGGAAAGAAAGTGAGACAGACAGAAAAAGGACAGAAAGAGAGAGACAGAAAAAGGAAAGAAAGTGAGACAGACAGAAAAAGGAAAGAAAGAGAGACAGAAAAAGGAAAGAAAGTGAGACAGACAGAAAAAGGGAAGAAAGTGAAACAGAGACAGAAAAAGGAAAGAAAGTGAAACAGAGACAGAAAAAGGAAAGAAAGTGAGACAGACAGAAAAAGGAAAGAAAGAGAGAGACTGAAAAAGGAAAGAAAGTGAAACAGAGACAGAAAAAGAAAAGAAAGTGAAACAGAGACAGAAAAAGAAAAGAAAGTGAAACAGAGACAGAAAAAGAAAAGAAAGTGAAACAGAGACAGAAAAAGGAAAGAAAGTGAAACAGAGACAGAAAAAGGAAAGAAAGTGAAACAGAGACAGAAAAAGGAAAGAAAGTGAAACAGAGACAGAAAAAGGAAAGAAAGAGAGAGACAGAAAAAGAAAAAGAAAGAAATAGACAGAAAAAGAAAGAAAGAGACAGAAAAAGAAAAGAAAGACAGACACACAAAATGAAAAGTAAGAATGAGACAGAAAAGAGAGAGAACAAGATAAAAATGGATATACTATAAAAGATGAAAGAAACATAGAAAATAGAAGGTTAAAATAAAAGATAAGTAGTTTCGACCCAAGGGCTCCTTGCGCCTTGCGCCCTGCAAATAAAAAAAGTTGTCTCTCTAATGTCTTACCAAGTGAACATTACAAATAAAAAAAAGATGAATCCAGTGGAATGGACAGCGATAAACGTCACCAACTCACGAAATGGGCCTGAATCCTTGTTGTTTGTCGTTCCTGGCCTGGTCGAGGTTGCTTCTCTTGTTTTGTTGTTTGTTTCTGTGTTGTTTTCTATGAAATAAAGACTCTTTGAACTGTCATCTCAAGTCAAGAGCAGCATTCTCTTGGCGATGGGGACTGTTGCTGAGGCTGCGTTCTCCCAACGGCAGATGTTTTGGATTGTTGCTGAGGCTGCGTTCTCCCAACGGCAGATGTTTTGGATTGTTGCTGAGGCTGCGTTCTCCCAACGGCAAATGTTTTCTATTGTTGCTGAGGCTGCGTTCTCCCAACGGCAGATGTTTTGGATTGTTGCTGACGCTGCTTTCTCCCAACGGCAGATGTTTTGGATTGTTGCTGACGCTGCGTTCTCCCAACGGCAGATGTTTTTGGATTGTTGCTGAGGCTGCGTTCTCCCAACGGCAGATGTTTTGGATTGTTGCTGAGGCTGCGTTCTCCCAACGGCAGATGTTTTGGATTGTTGCTGAGGCTGCGTTCTCCCAACGGCAGATGTTTTGGATTGTTGCTGAGGCTGCGTTCTCCCAACGGCAGATGTTTTGAATTGTTGCTGAGGCTGCGTTCTCCCAACGGCAGATGTTTTGGATTGTTGCTGAGGCTGCGTTCTCCCAACGGCAGATGTTTTGGATTGTTGCTGACGCTGCGTTCTCCCAACGGCAGATGTTTTTGCATTGTTGCTGAGGCTGCGTTCTCCCAACGGCAGATGTTTTGGATTGTTGCTGAGGCTGCGTTCTCCCAACGGCAGATGTTTTGGATTGTTGCTGAGGCTGCGTTCTCCCAACGGCAGATGTTTTGGATTGTT